>PVKM010009805.1:0-36096 GCA_004027735.1 Carollia perspicillata | reverse complement strand
TCACAAGCCCTCTGGGTGCCATGCTATCTTATTAAATATGCTCAAATTCCCATGAGAGTGGTTTCCCACCTGTAAATATGGAGCTATTTCATGGATATAGTTTAAATGGACAGAATTTGAATGTCTTCAATTGTGGGGCAAAGTACACAGTCTGATCTTCCAATTCTGGTTGCACTGCAAAGTGGAACTGGGTCAAGGCGAACAAAGACCGTGAAGGAAGAGCAATGACATCACCTGGAGTTCTGACTTCAGGCACTTGCTTTCAAGTCAGGGTCCTGTGGGGCCCCATTCACCTGAGGTCCTGTGAGGGTGGCACTGCCCCGGAGCTGCCCTCACCGCTGTCACAGCTTGACTTTCCTCCTGGAGTTTGCAGGTGTGCAGTGCAACTTCCTGCTTAAAAGGCAAGACCTTCTGTATCGAGAAAAAAAGTAGAAAACAAATAATCAGACACAGGATCTCCAGGGCATTAATAACGAGACTGAAAAACCACTACAAAGCTGAAAGGCTGCACTTGTCCCCTCCGTTGAAAGTACAAAATCATAGAAACAAGTTTCCAATGACACGTTTGTGACACAGAAGGTGTTCTCTTGGGCTCTTAGATACTTATAAGAGCTCAATTAAAGCTAATTGAATTTAATTACAAGGATAAAGAGAAGCAATTGGAAGCCAGCAGGTTGGGCTGGGCAAGGGCACAGCCTGCAGAATTGGTTGGACCAGTTGCTGAGCCTGATTCGAAGACACCCTGCTGTGTAAACAGATCAGATCATTCACTGTCCTCTCAGGCACTTCACACAAGTGGGTATAAATTTGAGGAGAGATTAAATCTGGGAATGAGTACAAAGGACTTTGTGTGGTGTGTGATTCTGAGGAGGCCCTCAGCAAATGGGTCCCCCACAGCACTTCTATCAAGGAACAAACCAATAAAAGCAATCTGTTGCGGTTGAAAATTGTGTTCCCCTAAAAAGATATGGTCAAGTGCTAAACTCCTGTACTTCACAATGTGACCTTATTTGGAGACGGGTCTTTAGAAAGGTAATGAAGTGAGATATCCTGTCAGCGTGGGCTTCTATAACATATGATCACAGACTTGGTGGCTAGAGCTACAGGTATTTATTTACCACCGTTCTGGAGGCTGGGAGTCCAAGAGCAAGGTGCCAGCAGAGCAGTGTCTGGTTGGGACCTGCTTGCAAATGACCACCTTTCCTCCGTGTCCTCACACAGTGGAGAGCAGTGGGAGCCAAACTCTTTCATGTCTCTTCTTATAAGGACACTAACCCCACCCAGCACGAGGGCAACAGCATCATGACCTAAACACCTCCCACAGGCCCAGCTTCCTAACACCATCGCACTCGCACTCGGGATGTTGGCTGCTCACCTGGATTGTGGGGAACACAGGCATTCAGTCCGTAGCAGGAGGTCATGAGGGTGGGTTCTAATCAGACACGACTGCTGTCCTCACAAAAAGAAGAAATTTAGATACTGAGACAGACACATTGGGCGACGATGGTCAGCTACAGGCCTCAGGGAGAAGTGTAGGACAGCCTGTCCCAGCACCTCAGCTCGGACTGCTGGCCTCTAGTCCCCGAGCAGTGCGTTTCTGCCGTTCAAGCCACCCAGTTTTTCGTACTTAGGCACAGTGGCCCCAGGAAACTCATACGTAGGGGTTGGGTGTGACAAAAGCAGGGTTCGGTCAGTGCACAGATTTAGCTTGTGTGACCCAAGCTGGGGACTGTTTTCGCTGTACAATTCACATGAATTATACAGCAAGGTAGGCATCACCTCCTTAAACACCAAGACACTCAGGACATGAGGACACAAACATCCAAGGTAATGGTGCCTGTATCAGCAGTGGCCTCGTTACTCCTCTATATTTCTTAGTTAGAGTTGTAAAAGGCCAGGGCATTGTGAAGACTGGGAAGCATTTGGGTGTAGCCACTGGAAAATCCCCCCAAAAGGAGAGTTTTGTGTGCATCCATGACATTACATGCGGTAACACTGTACAATTATATGAGATATTATCAAATTGAAAAATGTGAAGCTGGAAAAACATGAACTTGAGAAAACTGGATTTCCTCTGGGTCTAATTATGTGCCTCTCCTTTGGCTGCCATTGTATTTACAGGGTGATGTCACCTGGGCTGTTGCCATTGTTATGCATGTGAGGCACGTCAGAAAACACGCCAAGGTGACCAAGTCGGTGTCGAAAAGAACACTCATCTTATATAGTACCTGATATTTCATTTGCTCTATGATGTGATAAGATTAATTGTTCAATTTTAATGAACATCAGCTGGAATGTTAATGACTACCTATTTCCTTCCTTTGTACTTTCCTCCACGACTTTCTTTTGGTCTGTATAATATGACTACTCACACACTATTTACATACTTCAGCTAACAAAGACTGGCTTCGTTGGATGAATCTGGAGTTTGAAAACATTGTAACAACTTAGAGCCTGAGTCTGTGGGGGCGCAAGCTGGTTTCTCAGCCCTGGCACTATCACCATTGAGGCAGGATCATTTTTGTCCTGTGCACGGCAAGGTGTTGAGCAGCATCCCTGTCCCCTATCCACTAGACGCTGGCAGTAACCTCACTTGTTATGACAACAAGAGCGTCTCTGGACACTGTCAAGGGACCCTTGGTGGGGACAACCTTGCCCCCAGTTGAGAACCACTGGGTTATAGGAAGGGGCCAGAAGTTATGCAAGGAGAAAAGAGTTAAGGACAACCGAGGGAACTCTCAGCTGCTAACACACGATGCCTGATGCTGGAGGGCTGGCAAAATCAAGTCCACGTTTTATTGCTGGCAGTTCCTCTTTCTGAAGTCAGTCATCTTGTTTATTTTTCCAGGTTTACGTGATGAAATCAAGCACATGATTATTGATAAAGCTGTATTAGTTGGCTAGGGCTGCCATACAACAAAACACAGGTAGGGCAGCATAAACACAGACATTTATTTTCACAGTTCTGGAGGCTGGAAGTCCAAGATCAGCATTAGCTTTTGGTGAGAGCTTTTCTTCTCAGCGTGTAGATGCCACCTTTGGGCTGTGTCCTCACATGGCTTTTCTCCATGTGGAGGAGCAGAGGCGGGGAGAGAGAGAGTTCTGTGTCTCTCTTCTTATAAGGACACCAGTTGTATTCAATGAGGACCCCACTCTTGTGACCTCACATGTCTTTACTTACCTCCATATAGGCCCCATATCCAAATGTAGTCCTATTGAGGGCTAGGGCTTCCACTTATGAATTTTGGGAACACAAGTCAGTCCATGACAAATGCTGAGATTATAATTTTGCCAAGGAACACATTTCCAAGGTACAATCAATCACAGGGAATCAGAGAATGAGCTTCCATCTTCTTTAAATAAGGTCTTGCTGGGGGCTCTCTGGACCCTGAGATTGTGGCATTTTCCTTGGTTTGTGTCTGATCACCTTGAGCAAAAGTCACTCCAGGTGGAGCAGAGCAAGACCAAACGACCCCACGGGCTGTGCAGCCAGCTCCCCCAAAATGGCAGCTTTCCTTCCGCTCCTGCTTTGAAGCTTCCCTGTCAGTTGTCGAACTTCCCTTGTCCTTCACGATTCCCTGTGCAGTGTGTTGCACCTTTTTGGAGGAGGCTGCCAAGGAGCAAGAAAGGACACAAGCTCTTTGGAGTAGGAGAAACAGCCCTGTATTTACTCAATGACTATGCCAGCCACTGGGCAAAATCCTAGGGATCCCCCAGGATCCCCTGGCCGTGTCCTTGATGGGCAGGGAGGAATCAAATGACCCTGGAATTAATGGCTGCAGACTCTTGAATGACAGAGAGAGAAAGTCTACAGAGCTAGGAAGGCCCTGGACCTGGGGTTTTATCTCCTTTGGGGGAGGTCAGAGAGGGCTTCCTGGAGAAAGTGACAGCTGGGCTGAGATGCTTTTCAAGTACTAATTTTCATGCTTGTTTTAGAAATTGAAACGGAGGCCTTGATTTCCTCTGGGTGATTCTCATCTGCCAGAGCACTTTAATTACAGTGAAACTGGCTATGTTAAAATGCAATTTGGGATTATTTATTTTAAGAACTTTAATAAAATTTTCCTTATTATGGAAGCCCCTGAATAAAAGCAGGGAGCATTAAAGGGAGAGAGCAATTGTCCTCTCCTTATAGAGGTGGGGAGGCCATGAATGAAAGGGCTTTGCAGGAGCAGCCAGGCCAGGAGGCTGATGTTGAGGAAGGCGTTTTTCACGGGGTCTTTGGTTTGCTGTGACCCAAGGTCCCAGGACAGGTGAAGGAATCTGAGGCTTGTCTTAAATGTCGCTCAGGAGTGATGGTCTTTGAACAACTAAGAACTGAACTGTTTCAAACTGCTACAAAGACTAAACAGCAATTTTGACCCAGAGTGTTTTAGTGGGAGTTTCCACTTCAGGATCCTGACACCCAATTCCAATGTGTGGTTTTCCCCCATCGAACAATTCTCCAACACCAGTTGGGTGTCCTACAGTTCAACTCAACTCAAACACTACCTGAGATAGCATCAGATCCTGCAGTTGAGGGGCTCAGTCCCAGGAGACTGCCCTTCCCCTCAACTTTAGACCCCAATCACAGGTCTGAGTTGTCACTTGTGCTTCTGATGGACTGACTACAAATGGAAGGTTCCAATAATCCCCTGTTTGAGTTGGATTAATTTTTTGGAGCCTCTCACAGAACTTGGGGAAGCATTTCTCTTACTAGGTTACAGGTTTATCATGAAAGGATATAACCCATGAACTGACAGATGGAAGGGATGTTGGGTTACGTAGGTGAGGTGGGGTGTGGGGCCTTCGTGCCCTCTACAAAAGCGCCGTAATCCCCCAATCTGTGTTCACCAACCCAGAGCTCTACTAACCCAGCCCCCGCCTTTTTCATGGAGGCCTCATTATGTAGGATTGATTGATTAAATCTTTGACCATTGGCAATTGATTCAACCTCCAGCCCCTCTCCTCTCCCTGGAAATCTGGGGGGTGGGGGGGTGGGACTGAAAGTTCCAGCGCTCTAATCACCTGGCTGGTTCTCCTGGCAACCAGCCCCCATCCTTAGGTGCTTTCCAAAGTTACCTCACTAACCTTTGTCTTCTCAAAAGACACTTTTATAACTCTCATCACAGGAAATTCTAAGAGTTTTAGGAGATCTTTGCCAACATTGGGTGAAAAACAAATACACATTTCTCCTTGTAAATCGCAGTATCACACTACCCCAACCCCATCTCTGAAATCGTTCAAGGTCTTATGGGGAGAGAAGAAATTCTACTGAAATGAAAATGGGGCATGGGTTCTTAGCCCTTGATTCTTAACCCTGGTTAGACACAAGAGTTACCTGATAATTTTAAATTATTTTTAAAACAATAATTTAAAAACAATTTTAATTTTAAAACAATAATTTTAAAAACAATAAAATGAGAACTCCTGCAACCTCCCCAGATTCCAATGTGCAATCAGATCAGTGAACCCTGTTCTAGACTTACCTCCAGTGCAAGAAGCGGACTTTTTAAATCAGAGTCGGGTTCCCAGAGTGCACCAAGTAGGGGAAAGACCTAGACTCAGAACTGACCAGCATTTCTCTAACTTTGCTGCCCATCAGAATCACCTGAGGAGCTTTGAAAATCCCAATGTCTATACCACACCCCATTAGTGGAGCCCTAAGCTCTGGTGATTTGGTGTCAGGGTTTTTTTTTTTTTTTAATGTACAGCTGGATTGGAGAACTACCGTTGTAGATCAGGGGTCCCCAGAGTTGACAGAGCATCAGAGTGACCCAGAGGACATGTTAACTCACAGGGCACTGCCCTCTCCTCATCCCAAGTTTCCCATTCAGTGGGTTTGGGGGAGGGGCAAGAATGTGAATTTCTAACACATTCTAAGAACGTGCCCCCGATGCTGCTGGCGTGGCCTTGGAGAACAATATTCTAGGTCAAGAGAAATATCCTGGTGTCTCCAGCTTGGTTTGCCCCGACAACATAGCCCAGAGCCATTCTAGAGAACAAGTGTCCACAGTGCCCCAGCTGGGGCAGATGAACAGGCAGTGGCCTCCTGCTGGTTGAGGACTGAGAGTCAAGGTCTTACTGTGGCTACAGGGAAGCTCTCCCAAGGCCTCTGGCTTGTGGCTTCTTGGTGGTTTTAATCTTTCTTAAATGACCTTGGTTGGGGTTGTGACTGTTGAGTAGTTGGAGCTGACGGGACATGAAAAAGGTGACCACCTTCCAGCTAACCCCTTTCTCCTAATCCTTTAGACACATGCAAGAAAACTAAAGAAGGGTTAAGTTATTCAGCACCAAAAGTAGAGATAAATTTTTCAACCGGTTAGTTTGACATTTAAAAAGCTATTTATAAAAATGATCATTTCTCGAGAAAATAAAAATAGTGAGAAACTCGAAATTGGCAGTTCTAGCAGAGGGAGATAATGTTATGCAGAAGGCATTTCCAGGACTTCCTTAAAACATATTTTGGGTTTCTACAGTGTTCTTTCTCCTCAATGACATTCGGATATTCCTGAGGCAAGAGTCCCCAGCCCTAAGTCTTTTTTTCATTTTGTCAGTTTTAAACAATGCTTATTCTTCACCGTTGTAGCCACATCAGCACCCGCTGCCCCCAGAGGTGGTTGGCTCCCCTCAGCTCTCCCCTGGCGCTGGCAGTGGGGGAGGAAGAACAGGCATCAGTGTTCCACGAGTGGGTGTTTTGTGGCAGTACAGCGGAAATTACGTGACACAGCACAAATGGGAGAACTGCTTTTTAGCTCTCAAGTAGGAGGCCACTCTTCTCCCTAAAAGAATTTAAATCTACCCACCTCCCTCCACCCTGCCCGATGCCTGCTTGCCATCTCTCAAGGACAAAGCCAATGAAACCATTCATCCTTCAGAGGACGTCACAGAATGTCCAGGGTAAGAGAAAGACTGGTAACACGGGGTGGGTCCTTATCCTGGTTCCTAAGTGAAGGCTGAGAGCTGCTGGCCGAGGGGCCTCCAGGCAACAGCTTCATTCCAACAAGTCCAGACCGCATGTGGCCAGAATCACATGGGTCTCACAGGTCAGGACCCAAGTGGACACTGTTTATCCTGATTTTGTTCTGTAATCAGATTTTTAGGGATTCTTATCAGCATCCACACTTGATCATCCCCATAAACAGTAAGCATAGCCCATTAATACACATCCAATGGCGTGTGGGCCAGCATGCTCAACAGATACTTTGACTGGGTTTATAAAGCCCGAGTTAAGAAGTCTCTTTGGGTATCGTTAAGCACAAATACCACTGGGGACTTCCTGGTGGGTATTAGGCCCAAGTTGGGTTGCTGGGACTGTCTGATGTCACTGTCTCTCTGTGCTGCACCTTATGCCGCCGGTCCACGTGCTGACCCCGACACTCACAGACTTGACGCAGAGTGGGCCCCGTCTCGTCACTGTGCCAGATTCTCTCTCCTTTGCCAGCAGCATCACTATTCCAGGAATATCCTAATGAGGATATGACAAGATTTCCACCAATGCCTTTTTCTGCTCCAAAAATTCCCCAATTTTTATTTTGGAATAATTTTAGGTTTACAGAAAAGTTGCAAAGGTTGCACAGAGTTCCTACACAGGGTCGCCCTTGGCTGCACGTGTGCGATTCCAAGAGTAAGGGCCTCCCTAAATTTGCACCCCAGGTGCCTCGATCGCCTATGCCATGTCCCAGCCCCATTCCCATATACCCCCTTCCCCAGTTTCCCTGGTGTTAATGTCCTGCATGTCCATGTGCACTTACAGGACTGAGAGATTAATATTACTATTTACTAAATATCAGACTTTGGATTTTTCTAGTTTTCCCACTCATGCTATTTTTTTGGTCCAGGATCCCACCTAGGGCAGCACATTGCATTTCGTGTGTCCTTGGGTTCTTCTTGTCTGTGATGGCTTCTCGGCCTTTCACTGTTGTTTTTGATGACCTTGAAACTTTGAGGAGGGCTGGTCAGGTGTTTTGGAAAATTTCCCTCAATTTGGCTTCTCTGAGGTTTTTGTCATGTTTACACTAGGGTCCTGGAGACCTTTTGGAGAGAATACTTCAAAGGTTAAGGTTGCTTTGCATCACATCATATCAGGGGCATATGATATGATGTGGCATTGCTGGGTATGATAACCTTGACCAATTGGTTCAGGTGGAGTATGCCAGGGTTCTCCACTGTAGCACTTCTCTCTCCCCTTTTTATACTCTGTCCTTTGAAACCAATCATGAAGTTAAGCGCATACTCAAGGGGGCAGGGGTGGTGCTAAGGGCCACCCTCTGGACCTGCATGGGTCCTGGTATTTACATGTATCATTTGGAAGTGAGTTGTTCTGAGAGGTGGGTGGATTGTTTCCTGAACTTACCCTTTTGCAAACCACAGATAACAGAAACAATCAGTGACTCAGACAACTCTCGTCAGCAATGTGAGTGACCATGAAGGATGTTGGTGTTGGGAGCCCAGGGGCCAGTGATGTGTAGGTGGTGTGGCACTTCTTGCTGATGGGGCTTCTTGTCAAAGACAGCTGGCGCTGCACGACTCTGAGTAGATGGTCCATTGATCTTGTCTTCCTTTGGAGAACTGCACTGACCACCTATGGATAAGGTTCCGCCCCAGCCTGAGACCCATGCACCCCAAGGGCAGGGACCTGGCAACCTCCTTGACAGTACATAGCAATAATTAATGGAGACATCACAAGACAGTTTCCCGAATGGAGGTGGAACTGACAACCTCCTCTTTCAAAGCTATAATTAAAGAAGCGGCTGAGAAATGTTATCTGTCTCATTTTGCATGTGCAAACTTACCTGTCACAAGCATATTGTTAAACTTCCTCTTAGGTCTCGGTTGTCACTTTCAGATCCTGCTGCACAGATCATTTCTTATGCCTTTATCTTGAGTGCTTTTACTAGCAGAGGCTTGCATCTTTAAAGGGATTTCTAGGTTTGGGGAGATGGGGTGGAGTTAGATAGTCCAATGGAAAGCAAATCCAATATATAACAATTATTTCAGTTACCCATGCTGTGGATAATCTTGTTGAAAAACAAACTTTCAGGATGGATTTTTCCCCATTAGGTTATTTTCATGAAAATATCAACAGTGTCATAAAAAAAATGGACCAGAGCCGGGACATTATTAAGTGAGCTCTGCCCAGGGAGCCTAGGCTTTTATGTCTCTGATGGAAAATGTCTCAGTGCAGCAGCATTACTTGCAGTCCTCATTTATTGTTGAATCGCTTTGTAGGAGAGGAAGCATTTTTTACTCCAGTGGGATCCATGTGGCCAGATCTGGGCCCATAATTCTAGAAGGCAAAAGGAAACAAGGCCTGTGTTTACTTGGGAGGGTTAGCCCAGAGCTGAGCTGGCATTCCCTCTCAGGGCCAGGCGGTGCTGTTCTGAAGACAGAGGCAGGGTTCATGCCTTGATGTGCTCGGGGCTACGGACAGTGTGGGCATTCCCTCATCAATCACGATCGTCAGACCAACATGGTAGCGCCGTTCACTCCTGCTTGGTTATCTCAGCAGGTCTGGGTGGATTTCTTTTTCTCAAGTCAGGTTGCTCTGGACTTAGAATATTGAGAATTCATTTTAGATAAGATTATATGAAATTCTCCAAAGGTCTGTCCTGGTCGGGTAGAAAAAATAACTTTTTGGTGAGATCTTCCAAATATCCAAAGTTCTGGAGTTTTTTCATATCCAGGGTTTCTTTATCACTCTCTTGCCCCATTTCATCAGGAGGCAGATGTGTTCCCCTCTCACCCTCCCCACAAGTGGTGTTGCTTTGTCCTGGGAGCTGGTTAAGCAGAATGGCTCTGGGCTCTGTGGGTGCTGGGCAGGCTGGAGGGTCCGAGGCTCTGAGGTTCAGCTGACCAGGGCAGGCTGTGGGTGAGGCTCAAAAATCTGTGCTCAGAATTGTACTCATTTCTGCACCTAAAAACACACACCTTCTTCCTCATGACCATAGGCTCATGCCCTAAAGTTTTCTGTATTGATATTAAAGTAAATAACGCTTTTCATTTTAGACTCCACATCCTTCTTTAAAACAGAACTCTATGAATAAAGCTAAATTAGGGTCCAGGGAGACTTAAAAGATGCAGAGAAAGAAGAATTCACGGGCAGCAGAACGGGCAGTGAGACAGACTGGGCAACCCAGGGCCCCAGAGCCGGGAAATAAAGCCTAAGAGCACCGACTGAAAACACTTGTTGGGGCGGAGGTGCGGGAGGTACTGGGAGAGACTCATAGCCTCACAGGAGAGCTTTTTGGAGAAACCCACAGGGTCCTAGAACATACACAAGCCTGCCTACCCGGGAACCAGCACCAGAAGGTCACAATTTGCTTGTGGGAAGTGGCGGAAGGGACTGAGATACCAGTGGAACAAGCACCATTGTTTCCTCTCTGACCCTGCCCCCAAAGACAGTGTCATGACCCAGCTACTGGGTTTCCCCGCCCTTGTGAACAACTAAGCCTCTGCCCCATATGTAACAGGTGTGAACAGGCAAAAAAATTATGGCTCAAACAGAAGAATAAATCAAAGCCACACCTAAAACAAAAGCAAACTAAGTGGACAGCTAGAACAGGAGCAGAGCCACAGAAATGGAGATCACGTGGAGGGTTAGCAACAGGGGAGGGGGAGGAGGAGAGAGGGAGAGAAGGTACAGAGAATAAGTAGCATAGACGGTGGGGAGAAAATAGACAGGGGGAGGGCAAGACTAGTGTTGGAAATGTAGAAGCTAAAGATCTTATGACACATGGACATGAACTAAAGGGGGGAGTGTGGGTGGGAGGGGGTGTTCCGGGTGGAGGGGAGTGAAGGGGGAAAATGGGACAACTGTAATTGCATAATCAATAAAATATATTATTAAAAAACAACAACAACAAAAAAAAAACACCCAAAGAAAAGATGTTATATCCAAATTAAATTATAGCCTGGAAGCATCATCTTTTGTTTCCCTACTCAGTATCACTGCAAACCAAGCTGAAGAAAGTTATTAAGTGTATAGAAATAATTTTTAAAGTATATGTAAAGCTTTGGAATCTGTAGTAGGTATTTCCGAGAAAATGGTATGAGCATAATTTCTCAAAGCAGCTATTTGAGGAAATTTCCATCTTTAAAGATCTTAAGAAGCACTTGTAGAGGCTTATTGCTCCAGAATTACATTAAAAATTGTTAGTTAGGGTATAGCCACATGTTTTCTTTATGAGCATGTTAATCACACAGAGATATCCTGGTCATTCATGATTCTATTTCTTTTGATGGTCCACGTGCATCTGGATTAAACAGTTTGGGGAAGTGTGTCGGTGAGTGTTTGTTCACTCATCTCATTTCTCACAGTTTGAAACCCACAAGGCTGGTTTGTGGATGTGATTCTGCTGGTCATGTGACACAGTGATCGGAAAAATACCGAACTGTGAGGCCTAGTACATGGCTCTTGTGGCCTCTGTCATTTAACTCACTGTGTTAATTTGGTTAAGCTACTTATGCATTCTGTCCTTCACCCATAAAATGAAGGCATTAGAACGGATCATCCCAAGGCCTGTTAGGAATCTTAAAACCTAATGGTTATTCAAATCTCTGACCCTCTTTAGGTCCTTCTCGATTGGTTCTGAGAGCCTCATGGGAATTGGGAAAACCATCTGGCTTTCCAAAAAACTCACCTAAACATTCAGACAGTGACGGCTAGAATGGATCTACGCAAATGTGGTCAGGGGTGTCTTCTCTGCCAACCAGACACTAAGCTTACATTTCTCAGATAATTTTGATATCTTATAGGATTTGCTGAAATTTAGAACACCCCAAATTTTTCCTACAAGTACTCATATTCTCATATTAATCTACCAGAAACACATCCCAGCCAATATGTTGGCCAATTTGAACCAGCAAAACTAGAGCCAGACCCAAACCTTCTTACTCCAAGCCCATGCTCCATTTTTTATCGTCTTACGAGCTAGGTGTATGGCCTTCGATATTGCACTTTAAAAAAATGTTTAGGCTTCAGCTTCTTTAAAATTGGAAGTTATCCCAGGGGATTACTAAGGCAGACTACTTTTAAGATTGCACACTAGGAAATGAAGCTATCGGGGTTCATTCAAGTTTGAGGAGCTAAGTTAAGAAGCCAGGGGAAGCCATGAATAGTAGAAGCATACATTAGAGGACAGACCGTACTCTCATTTTGATAAGATTGAAGAGTTCTTTTTCATTTGGGTTCAAACTTAACATGCCAGAAAGCACTGTAGTTTTTGTGCTCATCAGGGATGTCATAGCAGTTTCAACTTCATCATGACCTGAGGAGGCCAGACCAGTTTTCAGTACATGTTTGAATTCCACAGGTTTTGTGGATTTATCAGAAATATCTAATTCAAGTCCTTCATTCATTACTGTAAAGGATTTTGATATGGTTGCGGGATATGCTATATTTTTTAAATGACCAACGAGTTCTCCATCTTCCCAAAGAAGGGATTATCCAATCACCAGGGATTTATTTCCTAGCAACAACAACAACAATAACAACAGCAAACACAGACAATCCCCATGACTTCATCCACCTCCCTTCCCTAAAGTAGAATTATTTTCTGAAGACATTGAATGAAATGTCTTCAAAGAACTCAAGTAGCTAGTCGTGAGAACTGGTTCCTCAATCAACACACTGCCTTCTTGCATTTCAGGGCCCTAAAGCATGGTTGCTTCCACCATTCCCAACCAGGCAAAGTGAACTAGTTCCATCCACGTACAGTGAGCTTACAGGCGGCTTTGCTCTTCGCTAAGAATGGGTAAGTAGCAACCAGGTGAAGGCGAAAGCCCTGCTAGTGACTGGAGAGATCAAGCTATATGATCAGAAAAAGAAATAAACCAAAGCAAACAGAGCTAATACGGGGGACAAAGACACTATTTTTGGTGGGGAAAAAACACCCACTATTTGTATTCTCAGGGATTCAAGATACATTGCTCTTGCTGAGTAAAAAAGAAGTTTTATTTTAAAAAATGGGGCAAATAGAGAATAAGAAAAGGCCGTTGAAATAAAAGATAATTGATGAAACTAAAGAAGAAAAACCTCCAGTGAAAGATTGGAGGATTAAAATAGAAAAAATCTCCTAGACAAGACAATAACAACAATAGAGACAAAACATGGCAAAAAAAACTTACGACCCAGAGGATCAATGCATGGGATCCAACATGTGATGAGAGGAGTCAATGAAAGAAAATAAGAGTGGAAGGAATTATATGCAAAGGAGATAATGAGAATTTTCCAGAATTAAGGGATAAAAGCATTCAAATTGGAAAAGGCCTCTGAATTCTTAGTGCAGAGAATAGAAGACCTTGCCCCAGATACATTCCTGAAAATGTTCAGAAAACCAAGAATGCAGAAAGACTTTCTGAAGATGAGAATCAGTTTGAAATAAGATCTCTTGTTATCCACAGTGGATGCTAAATGATAATGGATTGGCACCTTCCAAGTTCTGAAGATGCTACCCAGCCAAACTATCAAAATAGACAGATCCTATGCTCCCTACTAGAGATTCTGTTCTGGTCTAACTTCTGGTTTCCAAATTTTGGTCCTTGATGTCTCTACCTCCCTCCCACCCTCACCCCCACTCCAGGAAACTCCCTGCCTTTCCTGCCCATACCCAAGGATTTAGGCTGCCTCCAGTTTTGCAAGAGGCCATTAATCTCCTGCTTTGAATTCTAGACATCCAAGCGGCCTGTTAACTGAGTTATGTCACCCTTGCTGTTGGGTAAAGAAAAAACTTTTAGATCATTCCTCATTAATTGTTCGTGGCTCTCTCAACTCTGAACATCCCCATCAGCACACACATACACAAACAGATGCACACTCACACACATGCGCACACATACTTATTATGCACAGTCACATCTACACACATCCATCACTCTTATACACATTCACATACAAACACTCTCACAGTCATGTATAATTACACATTCACATGCATTTACAGATACATAATACAAACATGCATACATACATACTTACATCACACATTCACACATCTATGCACACTCTCACACATTCACACACACTCACGCATTCACTCTCTCACACAGGCATGGCAGGGCATCCCCCAGGTCTCCCAAGACACAGCCTGAGGGGACTTTTCAGAGTTGTGTCTGACTCATGTCTGAGTGAGCCAACACCAGGCTCACAGCAAGAAGTCATTAATCAACTGTGAGTCTTCCAACCTCAGCACTTAATGGAGAGGTTCTGGCGAGTTTGTGTGTGGAGAAATCACTATTTCTGCCCAGAGGAATCCCATAAAGAAAGAACCTGTTACAGAAAAAAGGAGATATAAGAATCAAGCCAAGGAGCTGCTAAGTAATAATAAAAAGAAAAACAGATTTCTAAAATTAATTATGGTAACATGTGTAAAAATGCCTGCCAGAGTGGTTTCTTGATACTTGTTAGCATAAAAAGAAGCCTCTGCCCCCAATTTAGCATCTATAAATAGCAATCTTTGAGAACTGTTAATTTACCTTCTCAAGGAATAAGAGTTCAGACACTATTTGGAAAATATGGAATTTTAAAAGCCAGCAATGATTACAGAAGCCACAATAAAATATATACATTAGAATAAATTATTGTTCAGAGTACTTTATATGTTAGGTGTAAGAGTGCTTTGAGAATTTAGAGGCCAGACATTTTTTTGGTTCAATTTACTGTCACGATTATGCAAAAATTATGTTATTTATATTTTTAATTAGAACAAAGTTGGATCATTTCTGTGATGATTATGCTTGTGAAACATTCAGATCAACAGGCTGGAGATTAACATGTAAGAGTAAAGGCCAAGAAGTCATATTCAGGCTGTGAATATATGTATATAACTCAGCTTGGCAGACACCACCAGAAGACTATGCCACTGTTTGTGTGATAAGAATTTTTTAGCAATTTTACATGGCTGACAAATTACCTAACCTCTACCAAAGACTTGGAAAAGGTATGGTATTGAAGCGAGCCAACACCCAACTCTTCTAACTACGAGGGTAACTACTGCCATATGTAAAAAAGGTGTTGGGGGGGGGTGATGTTTTCACTGGAAAGGGACTGGGCTCAGAGTAGATCTGCCACAGGCCAGCCTGTGCTCTGTGGTTTCTTGACTTCATGTAGGAAAGATTTCACAGCATGAATCCAAGTGATTTTGAGACTATGTTTATTAAAGTTGAGGACAGTGAAACAAAGGAAGGACTTTGGGTAGAAGAAGCAACAGGAGCGAGTCAAGGCACTGCTCTGCTTCAGCTCCTTAGAAAGGTTCAGAAAAGGGGTGAGCCAAGGTGGGGCTGCCGTCAGCCCACTGCAAGATGAGAGAAAAGAGGACCTTGGAGGCAGGTTCAGGAGGGTAAGCCCAGGATGAGTTATTGCTGCCAGCTGCTCCCCTAGTTACACATGCTATAGGGTCCCTTGGAGGTTATGAGAAAGAAAGTAAAAGTTCATGCCTGCGATGGGGAAGGGCATGCTCCAGAGAGGGCCCGTGCAGGCGTTCTTTGTTGTGAGGGTTTTTAATTCTCTCTTGTGGTTGAGAATCTTAGGGAAGGGGTTCAGTAGAATATTCACCAGCTTTCCAGGTGTGTTTTTAATATGCTGATGCATCAAAATGAGTGTACAGGGGAGTTTAGGATTATTCTTTGGTCAGCTTTGCTGCTTTGCTTCTTATCTTGGGTCTGTCTGACTCTAATGAGGTTTGTGGGCGTTTTTTTGTTGTTATTTGTTCCTTGACTTCATCTGTCCTTGGGTTTGGCTGGCACAAAAGACATTAAGTGGGTCTCTGTCCTTTATCTCCCTGACCAGTGCACTTTAAGCTATTTATTCTCTGGTTAGGGAGGAGAGGAATAAACGGTTTTCTTTCAGGCGTCTTTGGTTAGGGAAGATAAAGTCTTGCTGACTGTAAGTTGTTCATATTGTTTGACCTTGTTTAAGTTTCTTGCCTCAGTTTCCCCATTCCACTTGCCCAGGAATTTTCCTAGCTTCATACTGTCCTGACTCAAAGTCGTGTGTGGGGAGGGGATTCTGTGACCCAGATGGACTGCCTTGGGCATGCTCTGAGTCCCAGTTGTGGGAGATAGGCAGCAGAGGACAGCAGGCAGGCCAGGACGAGTCGTCCCCTGCTATGTGGCACAGAATGATTTCCAGTAGTGAGCATGGGTTTAAGTGATGGCAGTAAAATTTGCACATTACAAAACAATTAGTAAACCTTTAACCTGAGCAAATTCTGAACTCAGACATGCCAAGCTGAGTGTTCTGGTTTGAAATGCCTATTGCTGGTAGAATTTAAAAATACTTTCTGGAGACCTCACTTCCTAGCATTCCTGGTGTGATAGCAAGAAGAGCGATGTTCAACTCTCCGAGTTAGCGGAGAGGGAATGCAGAACAGACTCTGGGAAATCCTAAAAGGTTTTGATACAAGTGTGTCAGTTTCCTGCTGCTACCATAACCGATAACCACAAATGTGGTGGCTGAAAACAACAAACATTTATTTTCTCCGTGTTTTGGAAGCTATACATCTGAAACCAAGGTGTCTGAAGGCTCTAGGGGAGGATCCTTTCTGTCTCTTCCAGCTGGTGGGTGGCTCCTGTCTTTCCTTGGCTTGTTTAATCCCTGCCTCCAAATCCCTTTGTCTTCACGTGGCCTTCTCCCCTGGGTCTCTCCTCTCCTCTGTCTTTTATAAGGACACATGTCATTGGATTTAGATTCTATCAAGGATGATCTTTCATCTTTAAATCCTTCATTTTATTATATATGCAACCCTTCCCCCCCAGTTAAGTCACATTCGTGGATTCCAGGGGCTAAGACAATGCACATATCTTTCCAGGTGGCACCATTCAACCCACTACAAAATTATCTGAGTAGCACAGGACAGCTGTCAAGTAGAATTTCCTGGTGGCATCTTAACCAGCTGCTCTGTGAGTGGGTAGCACTATGTCTTAGGAATTAGACCCTGGATCCCATTGCCAACACTCACTCCCAGTTTGGCACACTACTTAGCTCCCCTCTGCCTCCTCCCTTATCTGACAATTGTATGGTAAGTCTGTTGTGAGGATTAAGGAAGTGAGTATGTGTGAAGTGATTATAAGATAACCTGGCCCTGGTGGGCTCTAAAGTGCTGGTTTCCTTTTTCACCACCCAGGATGCCAGTGGCTGTGTCAACAAAAGAAATGTCAAAGCTAAATAAAAGTTGTATTTTATATATTAGAAGAAAAGAAGGAAATGTAAGGACTGGTGGTGGAATTAGGAGGCAGGAGTAAGCAAGGCAGGGCAATCTCTAGGATAAAGAGGACTCGATGAAAAGATAAATGCAGAGACTCATGACGCCTTTACATTGGTGGGTGCAGGATAGTTAACATTCAACACGCATAGTTTACAGAAGTATGCAGCTAAAAAATAACAATGAGGAATGTTGGGGTCATCTCGTCCCAGTACTGGGTGTTTATCTCTGGAGGTCTGGAGAAGAGATCATTCTGACATTTTAAGTGTGTTATCCTAAAGGCACAAAAACGGTGGACAGGGTTTGCTCAAGATAGAGATTAATCTATGTCATAGGCCTTGGGGCGTGACTTCCCATTATAAGCTGCTCGGTTAGGAATTTTAATGATCAGAACATCTTGTGTGGTTACTTTCAGTTATTGAGCTTGTCACGCCTGCCACGTAGCCCCCTTTCGTCTCGCAGTTGTCATCTGTGATGTGCACAGTCCAAAACGACAGCGAGGCGTTTCAAGGCCCTGCAAGCTGCACCGCCCTGCAGGCCTGGTGATTGCTCACACGCCACGTGCTGCTGGAGAAGCCCTCTCTCTGATCCTGCAGAGTCGCCTTTCTCCCTCCCGTGGGTGCGTCTCCATTCTTGTCCTTTCCTGTGGTCACTGAGGTCCTGGGTCCAGGTCCTCCTGCTGGAGACAGTCCCCTCTCTCAGCACCGCCGGCCCGTCCCTCTCCAGCTCCACCT
The DNA here is from genome assembly GCA_004027735.1 of Carollia perspicillata. Lineage (NCBI taxonomy): Eukaryota > Metazoa > Chordata > Mammalia > Chiroptera > Phyllostomidae > Carollia > Carollia perspicillata. Next base: position 18,182 of record PVKM010009805.1, on the reverse strand, counting down.
CGCACCTCTCAGATGCTCCTTCCATTTCCTTGCTGGTGGCTCTTTCTGTTCTTCCTTGTGTGTGGCAGTCCCCCCACGTTCCTGCCCTGAGCCCTTCATGTCTCACCACATGCTCTCTCCCTTGACAATCTCACCCTGGACATGACATTAATGGCCTGTAATTCTGAGTCTCCTAAACCCCTCCCCCCATGGTTCTATCATGACCTTGACACTGAGCACTGGTCCACTCAGACTGCCTGCTGGGCATTTCCACTTGAACATCCCCAAAGCACTTCAACTGCAGGATGGTTGAAAAAACAATATCCCATGTTTCCTTGATTTAATCCTCTGGAATCTTCTGTCATGTTTCAACATTTCACTCTCTGCCAAATGTTCAAGCCAGAACCACAGAGCCATGTGCAGTTCCTCCCCACACTAGTTCTTTTGTTCAACTGACTCCCACTAAGCATTTTCACAACCATCCCTCTGTCCTACTCATCATCATTTCTCACGTGGACTGATGCTGAGGCTGGCCCACTGTGTGCTGTGGTTGGACTCATGTTCACCTGCTCACACCCTCAGGGCCTTCCCACTAGGAAAGGGACCTTTCCACTAGGTCCCTGAGGGTTGGTCCTTTCCCCTCCCAGTACTCATCCCATGAGCCCCTGCTCTCCTGCTGGACAGATCTCACTGTCCTTGCCCAAAACGCTGGGGTGGCCCCAGACCTGTGTCAGCATTCAGTTTTTCTGCTTTTATAGAGTAACATGGTTGTGTCAACTTGGCTTGGCCATGGTACCCATATATTTGGTCAAACATTGTTCTAAAAGATTCTGTGGAAGTATTTTTTAGGTAAGATTAACATTTAAATCAGTAGACTTTGAATAAAGCAGATGACACTCCCCTAGCCAATGTGGGTCAGCCTCATCCAAGCAGGTGAAGACCTTAGAGAAAAAGATCGAGGGCCCCCCAGTAAGAGGGGGTTCTGCCTCCAGGCAGCCTTCGGACTTGTGCTGCAGCACCAAACATTCTCGGGGTCCCTACCTGCAGATTTTGGACTTGCTAGCTCCTACAATCACATGAGCCAATTCCCTAAAGTAAACTCTCCCTCTCCCTCTTCATCCATTCTATTGGTTCTGTTTCTCTGGAGAACCTTTATTAATACAGCACCTCACCCCAGGGTTCATTGCTTGGGTCTCCCCTTCTCTACTCCTGACAACAGGGAAAATTCCAGGCCCTCCTCCCTTCCAGCAAAGGCTTGAACAAAGATTTCTGGGCAGGTTCCTGCTTAGGGCAAATTATTTGCATAAGTCAGGGTATAAAGCTGGGCCTGCCAAGCCTTTAGATTCCAGCCACGTGTCACCAGTTATCCCTGGCACCCCTCAGAGGCAGGCACTTAATAAACAGCAATTGATGAGAGTGATCTCGCAGGTGCCCTCTGCCAGCAGCAGCTTGAGTGAGTCACGCTGGCCAGTCTTTGTGCTGGGCTGAGGCCAGAGTAACCCTTCCGTTTATGTCGGATGATCTGGGTGGAAGGGACAGAATACCCTTGTTCAGGCATGCTATTAGAGTACCGCTGGGGTTTGTTATCAAGGGAAGTCTCAGAAACAGCAGTTCAACAGCTAAAGTATTGGGTCTTCAGGTAAACTACTGCTAGAGGACTTATTGATCCATTCACTAATTTATTCAATAAACAGTTGTTGGGCATCTTCACTGCACTAATCACAGAATAACAAAAAGATAAATGAGAGTCTCTATCCTTGAGATGCTCACAAGAGAGATACCTAAACAGCTTACCTACACTATAATATGGTATGTTTTACAGTAATAGGTACAGGTAGTGAGTGCTTAACAGGGGCCAAATGACTTGCCCAATATTATACACAAGTAAATGGAGGAGCCATGATTCAAATCCACATGTGTTAGTTAGTTAGTGAAAGGCTAGCACACTTTATAACAAAGAAGCCCCCAATTTCATTAGTGGTAGATAACAATTATATAATGCATACAATATTCTAAGTGTTTTATATTTATTACTTCACTTACTTCTCACTCTTAATCTCTCTAGTGCAGTGATGAGAAATCTGAGGGACAAGGAGATTAAGTGACCTACCCAAGGTCATACAGCTAGCTAGTAAGTGGCAGAGCTAAGATTTGTACACAGAAAGTGAGCCTCCAGATCTCTGCCATAACCATGATGCACACTACCCTAACTATCATAAAAGCATTCACTTTTTTTGCTCTCTCGCCCAACAGTTTCAAGTTAAGTAGCCCATTTTGGTGGGGTACTTCTGCTCCACTAAGCATTCCAAGACCCATGTTTCTTTGTAGTCATTTGTCCTCTATCCTCCAAGGAACCAATATCTGATATAGTATCCATTGGTGACATGAAGCCATTTAAATAAATTAAAACTCAATTAAAAATCATTTTCTCAGTTGCACTACCCACATTTCAACTGCCCAGTTGCTACCCTACTGGACAGCACAAATCTAGAACATTTCCAACATCTCAAAAAGTTCTATTGGAAGTAGCTGCCATGTTCAGGTCTGGCCAGGGACACGAGGGAAGTGATCCTTGAGAAGGCTCAGTGGATGGGTCGAGGCCCAGACCCAGATCTGGCACACATCATTTCTGCTCACGTTACTTAGTAGCGAGACTGCAAGTGACGTCAAGAAAGCCTGGGCAAAGTGGACTGGCCGGGGAAGCCATGGGCCTGGTTTAACTTCCATTTCTGTGGAAGAAGGGAGAGCAGATTTTATTGGGATTCAAGTGGTCTCCACCGCATGCATCTGCCTGAAGGTAGGCCCTGTTCTTTTAGCCTCTAGCTGATCTGCTACCTCTGTAGGAAGGGACAGGTCCCAGATGTGCCAGCATGCTGACCAAATCAGTAATGAAAGCTTCACTGAAATGGATGAAGTTTCCCCAAGGATGGGACAAATGGGCAGAGGACGACCAAGCAGAGGGAGGAAATCTGTGAAAGTAGGGAGGCAGGGACTGCAAGGCTCCAGCCGAGCTCTAGGGTGCAGGTCAGTGGAAGGACTCTAAGTTCATTCTGAGCACTGGGAACTCTCAAAGGGAAGATGATGGCTGAGTCTAACTTCTTGGAGGATGAATATTTCTAGACCACATATTCCACACTTCTGAGGGTCTCATGGTTCTTTCAGGGGCACATGCAACTGCTCCCCTCCTGGGTCATCCATCATAGAATTGAGGGCTTGTAATGGAGCAAGTACATGGGGCACATGAATAGGGTTATGCAGAGAGATTGTAAAATTCTGGTTGTAGACAATTGGAAGATGTCAGAAGATTTTAGGTTGAGGAATGGTATAATCAATGCATTTTTGGAAGAAAGAGCCAGTTAATGCTACAAGAAGTAAAGGTTGGCTTTGTGCATGTTACATTTAAGCTGATAGAGGGAATCAGGTTTGTCAAACGCCTTCCAGAGTTCAGGTGTTATTATGGATGTCTTACACAATGATAGACATTACCTTTATTTCCAGGGGGAGAAAACAAATGACCAAGGAAAATCAAAATGTGGTGCAAAGTCATATAGCAAAAACATGGTGGAGACTTGTCCTTTCCTGGCCATACCTAAATTCCATTTTTAGACAGTCAGAAGGACATAGGGAAAACCATTTGGGGTCATTGAGGGCTCAGTGTGATGATGAGTCATTTGGTGGGAAGTTGTGATGGTGTATGTCTCAAATCTTGTCACCATGAATTAGGTAGAACACATACACCATTTGCTTGTATTTTAAAAGCATCCCTCCTTCCCCCTTTCCTTTCTTCTCTCCCTCTTCTTTCCACCTTCCTTCCCTGTTTCCTTCCTTTGTTCCTCTTTTTGGGGCTCATACCTACATCTTGGTCTGATTGCTCGTTCAGCCTTTTCTGGTTTCTTCCCTATTTTCTCTAGCACATAGTTTCCCAAAAATTTCTTACATGTTTACTCCCATCTTGGAATCTGATTCTCAGAGGACCTGGACTAGCGTAACTAAAGCCATTTTCTAGGTGGTCAAGGAGGTTAACACTAGTTCTGCTGTCCTGGGCATTAACGAGCATGCCTGTTCAAAGTCGTACAGGCCTTGATCATGAATGTCCCTTCTTAGCTTCCACCTTCCATACTGAAGGGTTTTAATATATTTTTACTTAGTTTTATATCAAAAGCTTCTTTATATTTGCTTATTTCAGGTGCTATTTGCAAGGCAGCATCCTGGTTGACTCTTTTTCTTTCTTTTCTGCCTTGTTTCGAGTCTAATTTTTTTATTAATCATTTTTTTTTGTTGTTATTCTATTATAGTTGTCCCAGTTTTCCCCCCTTTGCCCATCCCACCCCTGGCTCCCACCATCAATCCCCACATTGCTGTCCATGTCCATGGGTCATTCATACGTGTTCTTTGACTAGTCCCTTCCCTTTCTTGCCACCATTATCCCCTTCTCCCTTTCTCCTTCTGTTCACTGTCAGTCTGTTTCTATTTTTCCATGCTTGTGGTTCTATTTTGTTCATTGGCTTATTTTGTTCATTAGATTCCTCTTATAGGTGAGATCGTATGGTATTTGTCTTTCACAAACTGGCTTATGTAACTGGAGAATATTATGCTAAGTGAAATATCTGTCTTCCTTGATCAGAACTGGAAGCAGGTGTTCCACATCCACGTGCACTCTGATTTTCTGCAAGGTAAGACTTTGTTTTCTGGATCATCATAATTAGAAGAGCACACTTGAGCACAATTCATTGCTCTCTGGAGTGTTTAATACAAACTTAGACATCAGCTGAAGGTCATTAATTTTTATACAAGACTATGAGATGTAAGGACTTAAGCAGTGTATTAAAGGAAGTAGTAGAATAAAAATGGGTATAAAGTCTAAAAAGTCTTATTTCTGTGTCTGTGTGTATAATTAACAAAAGAGATGTCTTACCTTATCCCCATTTCTATAATGTTGTCCTATCCTCACTTGAATTTGTGACGAACTTTTCACAGAAACTTGACAGTGAAAGTCCATTGCGCACTTCCATTTCCTGACGGATTTACACGACAATCTGTAGACTTTATAGGTGGAATCTCATGTTGTGGGTGTTAAAATCATGTCACAGTTTCATTACACAGAATTCTAAGGTAGAACCACAATGTTGCATGTGAAAGAAAATAGAAGAGAAATCTTAATGTTTCTCAAAACTTATTAGTGTAAGGATAAGACACGATGTGTATTTTTTATTGCAACTCATGGTCTTTTATTGACATATAAACCTACTAGAATGGATAGTAAATCTAATTTATTTCAACATTCATGGGTTAATGTGGCCCTTGGGAAAAACCAATATCATCATCTTCTACCAAATGGAATTATTCTGCCTCCCAATGCTATGAAAATTTTTGGACTATATTTGACCATGTATGGTGCAAATTAGAGTAGCTTTCTCTTAGGGTTATGAAGAATAAATGAGATAATCCATATAAATTGCTAGGTACTGTTATCACTACGATCATGACCATCACCATCATCATCGTCATGGAAGCAACAGAGTTACAAATCTTCCTTATGCTAGAACTGCTAATGTGTTGAACATTTGCAGAGTGGAAAGCAGAAACCAGCTGCTTTACCCTCTGGGCAGGATAGCTGCATTTACAAAATAACTTAAGCTGAATCTGGTTCTCAAATAAATTAGAATCAATGGCAAAAAGATGTTCCAAATGGCATCACTAAGGGCCATGAGTGATGATGAAGCAACAATAATGTGAATGAAAAAAAAAAACAAAAAACAAACCCCAAACCCCCAGCCTCCAGATTCCAAGGTCACAAAGATTTAGAAGTTAGGAAATTTCCCAGTGGCAGGTCATGTGGACAGAGGGGAAACAAGGCCACCGGGCCTACTGTCAGAAGAGTTCTGCAGGTTTCCGCATGTAGGGTCTTAACCCGGATACCTCCTGGCTTGCTGGAATTTTCCAGACAAATTTCATTTACATTTGGAGCCTGGGGTGTTTAAATTTTAAAGTGGTTCTTACAAACACATCAACAGTATTTAGGATGTTAAGTGAAGGGAAAGCAGCCACTACTTAGACGTTTAATGAGGAAAAGGATGAATTTGGATGTAGATTTCAGTAGGTTTTGAATGCTTTTGTTTTCTGCAGGGAACAATAGTCAATAGAGTAATAATTTTGGACAACTGGGAGATAAGCGACTTAGACATGCTTTTAAAGTCCTCTGTACTCAGTGGATCTCAGTGGGTCCATTCGGCATGGTTTCAAAGTCAGACTTTAAAATCTCAATTTCTGTTCTCACTTTAGCCAATGTAAATAAGAGGAAGGGCAAAGAGAAAGTTTATGGAAAGGAAAATTGGACCTTATGTCTAATCACAAGTCACAAAAATGTAAGGACTGGTACCAAATTGTCCTCATTACAAGTTGGCACAAATATCCTGCAGTCACAATGCAGCTGGGGCTAGTGTTTCTGAATAGAAGAGGGAGATGTTGGAATCCTAACACCCAGTATCTCAGAATGTGGTCTCTTTTGGAAATAGGGTCTTTGCAGATATAATCCAGTTAAAACCAGGTCATCGGGGTGGGCTCTAATCCAAAATGCCTGGGGAAAAAGGGAAAATTCTGAGACAGACCCACATAGGGAGAAAGCCATGAGGCATTCAGGCAGAGATCAGAGTGACACTTATACAAGCCAAGGAACCTCAGACATTGCCATCAAACCACCAGAAGCCAGGGGAGAGCCCTGGAACGGATTCTCCCTTAGACTCAGAAGGAACCAACTGTGCTGGCACCTTGGTCTCAGTGTTCTGGCTTCCAGAATGCCGAGAGAATACATTTCTGTTGTTTAAGCCCTCTGAGTCTGTGATATTTTGTTGCAGCAACCCTAGGGAATTAATACGAGGGTAACATAACAGACACGGGAGGACTGTTATTAGGCAGGGGGAAAAGCAGCAGTACAGACGTTTCCATGTAAGTAAGCTTTTCTTTGGCCAAACTGCTCTTAGAAACTGGCCCTTGCAGGCTATACATGGAAGTATAGGAGAAGACAGAAACAACTCAGTAAATGCTGAAAAAAAAAAAAAAAAGAACAAAGCAAAACAGGAGAGGGGGCCCTAAGTCAAAACTGCAGAAGCCCCCCATTTCTCTTAATTATTTGGAAAGCAAGTGCTGTCAAGTCTACCTTCACAGAAAAGAATGGCTCCCCGGGGAGTGACACTCATGGCGGAAAAATAGGCATTGGGTTTCTTTTTGCTGCTTCCTTTGTCTCCTTTTCCTGTAGCCTTTAAATAATCAAAAACTATTTATTTGGGACTCTGAGGAATATGTAAGTTTAGATTCCTGTCCTCAAAATGCCTAAAATACTGTTGGAAATCTAAGGTAGAAAAAATAAATTTTAATGACAATTCAGAAGGTTCAATGTCAAAATAAGGGCAGACAATACCAAGGACTTAAAAAATAGCCAAGGGCTGCTTACTTCCTTGACTGTCTTTAAGCTGACTGGTACTTAAGTGTGAAGTAGTCCTGGACGGTTGGGGTGACGGTGTGGTCATGAATCTGATGCTTTCTGTATTTATCCTTATTAGAGTTAGGAAATTTCTTTTTTTTTAAATAATCACGAATTGGGTTGAATTTTTATCAAGTATCTATTTTTTAAATTGACTGGAGATTTTTTCTACACTTTTTAATGGACTTAATTATAGATTTTATGATATCTAACCATCCGCGCAGTCCTAGGAAAAGCCCAGTAGATCATTACAATTTTTTCAATATTAAGTGTGACAGGTTGTATTATCTGAAAATGGCTTCAGTAAGATTTCCCATTTTACCTGCTCTACCACCTCTTAGGTAGCTGAGGTGGCTCAGAAAGGACCAGGAGCCAGAAAGGTCCAATGAAGGGTTTTTATTCCAGGAGGGACACTACGATCTGTGAGCTGAGTCCAAAGCAGACTGCAGCAACAAGGAAAAGGGTGAAGAGTTTTTAAGGGTGTGTAGCAGATACCAGGGGAGGCTGGGTCACCTTGTTGATCTGCCCCAGGTGTCCTGAGTACTACAGGTGTTTGCAAGTAATGTCTTGTGACCGGGGATTGCTGAATCAGTGAAAGTCTGGGAGGTTTATGGGCCTTGTTTCTGGCAAAAGCACCATGGAGAGGGGAGGGGCAGTGAGGATTTAACTGGTTTCCAGCAGGATGCAGGTGGCTACGCCTCAGTTGCTTCTGATAATGGGGAATCTTGTGGTCAGGTACTTAGCCAGTGATGCATACCTTCTTTGTTCCAGTATAGGTCGAGGCTTAGGTTCTCCATCTCCCAGTACACTCTAACACCAACAATGTGACTTCCTTTTTCCATTGAGAGGCTGGGTTTACATTCCCTGTCTGGAAATCCAAATGTGCCATGGCTTTGGTGGAAGTGATGATGGAACTTCTAAATCTAGGTCATAAAAGGCAGTACAGCTTCTGTCTGCTTCTTGTGAGCTATGTGCTCCTGCAACCCAGCCACAATGAGGTGAGAAACCCCCAAAACCCTGCAGAGAGACGGAAATGGGGGGGGGAATGCTGCTCTCCAGCCTACAGTTTACCTGAGTTCCTAGCTGGCATCCACTACCAACATGTCAGCCAAGTGAGTCAGCCACCTTGAAAGCAGATCCCCCAGCCCCAGTGAAGCCCCCCCCCTCATATGACAAGGAGCAGAGACACAAACTGTGAGTGCCATGCCATGCACAGCCCACATTGCAGATTTGGGAGCAAATAAGAAGGTTGTGATTGTTTTAAGACACTAAGTTTTAGGGAGGTTTGCTATGTAACAATAGATAGCTGACACATGTTATTTGATTCAATTTGCTCATGTTTCTATTTAGGACTTTTGCACCTACTTGCAGAAAAAAGATTGGACTGTATTTTCCTGTTTTTCACTGTCCTTGTCTGCTTTTCACACCAAAGTTATACAACCCTTAAAAAATGACCTAGTGTGTGTTCCTTTTTTCCCCCTGAAAGCATCTAGGTAAGTTTGAAATTATTTTTTCTTTAATGTTTGATTAAAGTAAGACAAACTAATGTAAAAAGCTGTCAGAGCTTGATGCTTTTCATTTCTTTAAAAGATTTTTGTCTACTGGTCAGTTTATTAAAAAGTTAGGATTTATTCTCATTTTCTATGATTTCTTAGGTTAATTTTTCATAGTTTCCTAGATACTTGTCCACATGCTTCAAGCTTTCAAAATATGAACAAGTTTCATGGCAACTGAATTGTATTCCCTCATTCACTTATAATGTCATTTATTCTCTCTCTCTGCCTCCCTGATGAGACTTGACAAAAGTATGCATATTTGGCTTTTCAACAGTTAGGTTTCCTTTACTGTTCATTTTTCTGGCATCTAATTGTAACTGGAAAAGCTGGTGCTCATGCTGCCTGTCACCTACCAGACCCAATAAGGAGAGACAGGGATTCAATCTTTATAGGCGCTTTATTCAGATAGTTGGCTATCTGAGAAGACAGTGGGTTTGTACCCTAACAGACCATCTTACATTCCACTTAGAAAAATGACCCTTTTTGTAAGGATAACAAAGTGTTGGTAAGGGCTTTGGAATCCAGGGAAAAGTTAATTGGATTAAAAACCTGCAGCATTCTTGCCCTGGGCGTTGGTCATCTCACCCTGCAGTACAATGGCTCAGGTACTACCTTGAATTGCTTGCAGTCCTCCTGAGGCACAAATGTGGAACCACTTATGGAATCCTGGAGTCAGGGTGGGTCATGCTTTCAGTTCTTGGAACAATAGCTTTTACATACATTGATTACTAAGCTTATTAGCTACTACCTAAACTAAAATTTTCCGGCTTCGGAGTCCTCTGTCATAATGAGTATAGAGAGAAAACTAGTGAAACTTTTTAAAAATCACTGTATGTCTTTACTTTCATTACTCCTTTCCACAGGGTCCAGCACAAATAACGCCTCTTTTTTATTACAAAATCTTTTATTACCAAATCTTAAGCGTATAATTCCGTAACATAACACTATTACACTCCAGCTCACCATATGACATTTTAGGTGGAATGTTCAAATTGCTGTCCATCTTGTGTGAAACATTTATGTACCCTACCACCACACGCAAGCAAGCCAGATGCTATATACAATTGCTGAGCTTGTGATTTCTCTCTTGCTCCTTTCTTTTTTTTTTTTGAGTTGAAACCCTAGCTTTGTATTTCCAGACTATCATCCCTCAAAGTATCATTTTACAAAGCTAAACTTCCATAGGAAGTGCTTATTGGTCAGTTCCAAATATTCTAGTTTCCCCTTTAACTAGGGAGACTATGTATCAACCAAATTGCGACCTTTTGATAGAGAGTAAAAGGGAGTGCTATTAATAATTACATCAGGGCGATAAGCATAAACAGGGTCTTACCCATACAAATTCAGATGTGTGTACACCCAAGAAATGCAGGGAACGATTGATCTTAAAGATGACTTAAGTCAGGGAGGGGCAGGGCTTCAGGTCTTTTCCGCTTTCTTTATTACACTTTTTTCTGTATTGTTTTAATTATTTGCAATGAATAGCCAAAATTTGTATATCCAGAATAAAAAAAGTCATTTTAATTGTGGGTCCAAGCAACTCTTTCCAACCCCTGGCCGCTGTGCTTCCCCTTTTCCTGGCGTTACCTCTTCTAACCTCAGGTAGCTGTCGTGTCTGATTTTCCTGACTGTTATTGACGTGAACAGAGGCTCAGGGACAAGGGAACTTGTTTAGGGACACAAAGGCAAAGTAGGCTCTTGCAGGTTCTCATCAGCTGCCCTTAGAGCCAGCAAGGCAGTCCTGATAACTGATACCTGGCTGCTCCTCCCACCTGTGCCGCCTAGGGCTGCTGGGGCGGGGCCAATACAAATCCCGCCCCTTCCTGTTCTCAGGCCCCCGCCCCCAAGGCGCTCCAGGATCTGGGATTTGCCCACAACGGCCAGCCCCGCCCACCATCCAGTCCCCGCTCCCCCCGCCCCCAGAGGAAACGGAAGTGGTGGTGGGTCCGGGCGGAAGCAGGAAGCTGTGGAGCAGGGCCACGCCCGTGGCGGTGCTGACTGTAGGGCCATGGCGGAGAAGTTCGACCACCTAGAGGAGCACCTGGAGAAGTTCGTGGAGAATATCCGCCAACTCGGCATCATCGTCAGCGACTTCCAGCCCAGCAGCCAGGCTGGGCTCAACCAAAAACTGTAAGTGGCGGCCAGACGTCGCCCGCGTTTCCGTGGGGCTGGCCGGGCAGCGTTGGTTCAGGGAGCCAGGATGGGATCAGGGATGGGGAACTGGGATCGGGAAGTCAGGCAGAGCTTAGAGCCACATCCTCTCTCCCGCCCTCCTCAGGACTGAGTCCTTTCCGGACTCGTCGCTCCCCGCTTTGCACCGAGGGCGAGCTTGCCGCTGCCTTTTGCTGCCGGCCCGCCCCCTTCCCGCTTTGCCTCAGGCTCATTTGGAGACGTTCTCAGGCCAGACCAAACAGTGTCTGTTCTGGGGCCACATCCGAGGGACCATGCTTCATTATCCACGTGTCTCCCTGCGCACCTCTGACGCTCTCCCGGCGTTTCCTCCTAACTCCCTGGAGAATTCAGAGCTTGTCTGTCCGCAGAGGGGAGGCGGGCTTCACTTGGAGTGCACAGAAGTGGGCCTGGGAAAACGAGGGCTGCTGGCACCACCTGTTACATAGGACTGAATTTGGAGGAATTGGGGGAAGGGACAGTGAGAAAGGCCCTAGACCTAAACAAATATTAACTAATATTTTTTGGTCAACAGCGTTGTGCCAGCATGGTGCTAGGGCCTGGGATGTCCAAAGGCAAACACACAAACAGAATGCCTGGAGAAGGGCTCACGGCTTTATAGGGAGCATAAACATACACTCCACATTGCATACCCAGCGTTGGGGGACTAGCCCTGTGATTCAGGAAGGCTCCCCAGAGGGGCTGAAATTCAGCCAGGCAGTGAGGGCTTTCTTCTGCCCAGACTTTGAGGGTGCCTTCTTAAGCTGGAGTCCACTCCCCCCCCCACAAAATCATAATGCATCTCAGGGTAATTGTTTTTGAGAGAAGGTTTACATTTTTCATGACATTCTCAAGGGAGTTGGTTCCTGTCCCCCAACATTTGCAATTTCTAGTTTAGAAAGCAAATCAACAAACATGTGAGGTATTCTGTAATTTCAAACCCTTCTTTGGAGTTCTCTAGGTAACCAAAAAGTTATGAGCTATGTGTAAACCCTGTATGTGGGAGGAACACCTTTGTGGAGCCCCAGTTTTGGCCAGGGGGGTGGTGCTTACGGTGCCATGGAGTTAACTAAATGCCCCCATTTTTGCGTTTTTCCCCAGGAATTTTATCGTGACTGGCTTACAGGATATTGATAAGTGCAGACAGCAACTTCATGATATTACTGTACCTTTAGAAGTTTTTGAGTAAGTACCGCTTCTGATATTCATTCGAGTATAATTCTTGTTTAGTTGTGGTGACTGCTTCAGTCATGGATGTTTTAGTGCCCGCTGTGTGGTAGGCACAGCCTAGGTGCAGGGAATATGCCAGGGAAGGAAATGGACAAAAAACACCTGCCGTTATACAGTTTTATGTTCTGGGAGGATTAACAATTTAAAAATAATCTCAATATGGTATTGTTGAAAAAGTTACCTAAGAATAGAGGAATATTAAACATGAAATATAAGAAACATCATAGATTGTTAAAGTCCTGTTTAGATAGAAGGACAGCCACATAACTTCCCTTTTAATTGAAAAACGAGAAAAAAGAGTGAGTCTTAAGTGGGTTTATTTTAAATTTAAAAAAATTACAGCCAGAAACAACCTGAAAAGTAATCTGGTCTGGTATCTCCCGTGCTGCCTTGGAACTGCTAGTTCTTGGAGGTGGGAACATATGCCGTACTGAGAAAGTAAAGAAAGGTTCTTAGGTCAAATACGTTTGAGAAGGATGTTCACAGTTTCTACAGGAGGGTATGTGTGTCTACTATAGTCGCGGCCCAGAGAATGCATCCAGGAAGTAAACCTAAGGTTTTTTAAATCCAGGTTTTATCACACTGGTCTGGTTGTCACACCCCTGATTTCACTGGTGAAGGACTGATAAGTGACTGCAGTGGACTAGTTACTGGTCAGTGTCAGAGTGAAGACTAAAATCCTGGACTTGTCCCCACTCATCCAGGGCTGTTTTCTCTGACAAACAGCCTCTTCCTGGAGCTGACTCCAATCGGTTCGCAGGAGCATGCTAGTACTTTTTGCAGTAAAACTGAAAGTGTAAACCATCAATTTCCTTGAACAGGACAGTGGAACCTTGGCTCTTATACTTAATTTGTTCTGGAAGGCTGTTTGAGAAGCAGTTTTTTTTTAACTGAATCATTTTCTTCCATTAGAAATGCAGTATCAGCCTGAAAGGGTTGTTGGGTCGAGAAACGGAGTTTTGTTCGACAACCGAGGCATTTTTTCTGTGAACAGCTTGGTCGAGAACCAAGTTGTTCCAGATGGGAAACATTTGAGAACTGACCTTTGACTGTAAAGGAAAAGCTATTGTCATTTTACTTCCCAGAAGGTCAGAGATACAAGTCCAGGTGACAAGGGAGCTCAGCAGCTGTCCACAGAGACGGGGCATTTATGTTGCAGTTTTCAGGGGCCCGGCTGGGGCCTCGCCTATTGGCCATGGTGTCACGTTTTCTCTGCATGTTCTCAGTTGGCCCTGCTGAATTCTCTGGCTCCAGGTGGGAGTGAAGGTCCTGTGCGTGGGTTACGGGTCTGGACTCCTGGGTGATAATGCTGGCTTACGGAGTATGGGAAGGTGGAGGCTACTTTGCCTTCCTCATCAGTGCTGTTCTGGTCACGAATATGTGGGATGGGTTTATTGGCAGATAGTAAGATGATGGAGAAAAATTGCTGAAGGACTGAGGGGAACAGGGCTTTGGCCAGCTCCACCCCAGCCGCTGGGCCGAAGGGACAGTGGAGACTCACGTGGGTATTGGCAGTGAGGTTGCCTCTGGGCTCCAATAATCAGTCTTGCAAACTGTCAGTCATTTTTGCATAAGGTAGTTTCCTGGCCCACCGTGGCTTTCTCAGCACACACTTTCAGACACACTGACTGTTTTCTGTAACAGGGATAAAGTTGTCAGCCTGAGACCTTCTGTCCAGTACTCCCTAACCTCACTGGGTGGGTGTGTTGGCAGATGTGGGGTCAGCCTTTGGGTCCTGGAAGAAGAGCCCAATCTGAATAATGTTGCTGTTGAATGGTGGTTTATTTAGGACACTTGAACCTATAAGGTTTTTTGTTCTCTAGAAATGGACAGATTTTGTTTAGAATTAACCATAATTCTGCTTCCTTCATTCCATCATTTCAAGAACACTGCAATGCAATGGAATTTCTAGAACTTGTGGTTTATTAATTTTTTGTTATCTGTTGTGAAGGCCAGTTTTTATGCCATTAAGTAACTTAACAGTGTTTTTATCTAAAGTGGTAATTTTCTTTAACTGAAGCATTAAAGTACATAAATTGGACTTAGTGTGGTGGTAGTAGTTTTTGCTTCTTTGTAATGAATAATTCAGTTTAGCTGGGTGATATGAAGGTCTTCAGGGTGCAGAAGGAGACAGGTAGCCTACTGCTGGTAAGATGTGTATATTCATCTAGGCAGTGTGCTTAATGAAGTCTTTGGGATAAGGAAGACAAATTGGGAAAAGTGTTGAAATTTTCAAGAAACAGTTTTATACTGTTTAGAAATAATTGGGGAGAATCTCTCTGTTCGATTCAAGTTACTTAGGTCATTTAGTAGTATTCCCCTACTAAATAAGGGGGCAGGGGAGGGAAGCAGTGGAACAGTTTGTAAACTAATGTTGGGTGAACAGGGCCTGGCTGTCCTGCTTGCAGCCCTCCCCACTTCTCCCTCTAGCAGCCTGAGGCTCCTCCATGTAGGGTTCTCAAGGATGGGGGACCTGGCATGTAGGTGGCATCCTGGAGGGCTCTCCCTGGCTCCCCCACCTTGCTGTGCCTGAATCCCTTGCCTGAAGCCCTGGCCCACTTGTAGCTCTCATATCAAGAGCTTCCTAGCCTCATAGGTTGTTGTGAGGATCCAAATGTCATGGCCATGAAGCCATTGGGAAGCATGGATGCTGCAGATGTAAAGTGGTGCAGCTGTGGAGCTTGCTAGGTTTATAAGGGATCATTACTCGATCTTATGAGGTGTTCGTATTATTACAAGTAATATGAGATCACATCTGTCTTTGTATAAATGAAGGAATCCTAATTTGCCTGGTTCTTGGACACAGTTTCTTCTCAACGGAGCCATGTGAAGTTATGTATAGCTAACTTTTCTGCCCCGTAAGAATAGATACTAGCAAAGAGAGTGTTAAATTAGACGTTTCTTGTTTCCAGATATATCGATCAAGGTCGAAACCCACAGCTCTACACCAAAGAGTGCCTGGAGAGGGCCCTAGCGAAAAATGAGCAAGTTAAAGGCAAGATCGACACGATGAAGGTAAGGCTCCTATAAACAGAAAACAGTGTCACAGCATAAATCATTACAGAGCCAGTTTGGCTGGTAGACTTTGTCGTTCTTTTCCATGTTTGGTAAACACCAGCTATCTTGTAACATTTCACAGTTGAGATTTCTGAATTGTGTGACATGTAGTAAACAGTCAAACATCAGTGGGGCCCTCTGTCGGGTCTTTTCCTGTAACTGTGGCTCCTTGGTTAGGAGGAGTCTTGAATCTTCACTCCCTTTTGAGTCTCCGGTGGCGGTGTCCAGCTTCTGCCTGCAGACGCCTTTGTACCACATCCCCTCGTCCCTCCCTTCTCCACAGAGAACTTGCTCTGCTTCTGAGCTGCGATGAGATCTAGAAACCTCTGTGCATCTACAACATGAAATATGTTGTTTTTTTCTTAAATTCACTCAAACGTGGTTCTGATCGGAGCGTGTGTGGTTTGATTTTTCCTCTAATTGGACAGTGCCATCCCTTTTCTGGTCTCCCGTTTCTGTCGGCCTCATAGGAGGAGCCCTGCTGCCTCTCCACCACCACTCCTCATTCCGACCCAGCCATGCTGGTCTTTTTTCCATTCCTGGAGTTCACCAAACCCTCTCCTGCCTGTTTGTTCTCGTGTGGTTGTTTTTGTCTGGAGCTCTTACGTGCTCTCTTTGCACACTGCCTTTCCTTTGGAGTCACTGTATGTCACCTGCCCAGGGAGGCCTTGGGGACAAGCCTGTCCCAAGCCGCTTTCCTGAGAATGCTAAGAAGGATGCCTCTTTTTTTCTCTATTCTGTCTTTCTTGCAGCTTACACTCCAGGGTCGCAGGGTATGAATGGTCCATTCCTGCTGATGCCCAGCACCCATGGGTGTGCTCAGTTGATGTCTGATGTGACCTTTTAGGGTCAGGGTGTGAGGAGCAACAAGAGAGACCCTCAGGATAACAGCGGCGGGCATCACAGGCTGCCCTGGGGTTGCAGGGCTTCCGGGTGCGCCCCTAGGTGATCTGTGCTGGTGATAGGCAGTGCGCCCCGTTCGCTGTAACTGTTAGTGTGGCTTCATTTCTCTTCTGTCAGTTTGAAACTCAGTTGCTGTTGAATCGGTATCACCCACGGCAAATAATGCAGCTTTAATTGGTAGTAAGCTGTGCCTATTGGAACTGTTTTGTGAGGGAGTTGCACTGTCCAGCAGAAATCTCCACGTGAACAGGGCTGTGGCCCCTGAGAGTTCTGCTCAGTCCCGCCACGCTTCTGCGCAACTCCAGTGCCTGTGGGTGATGTGGAGGCTTCCTGTTGGCAGTACCGCCTGGCAGCTGTGGTTTACCCCCAGTTTGCCATGCTTGTTGCTTGGCGTTATTCTCTCCAAGACCCGTGAAAGTCCCTGAGCAGTTGCGTGGCCTGCCTGTATCCAGTGGGTGTGTGCTGAAGGGTTGAAGTGCAGTCTCCTTTGAAAATGTATTCTTACCTATGTAACTAGTATATCTGTGTATGCCCACAGAGCTTCTTCTTAGTGTAGCTTATAAGAAAAGGTTTTGAGATGCTGATAGATACTTAGCTGCCTTTAAGATTGGCGTGAAACAAATGTTATGCTGATAAGTACGATCAGGAAGCCATGGCATTTGGTGTAGACAGGTTTCCAGGTGCTCTGAATGCTTAGATTGAGCTGTTTGCACACACAGCGCGATGTGGTTCAAGTTCTTCATTGTTCCATTAAATATTATTTGAAGTTTCCTGTTACGTGTGCTGTGTACAAAAATCATTTTCACACGTGTGAATGGCTCCCTATAGGAGGGCCTTTTATCACTTTGAAGTGAGAGGGAATAAGTGTATTTGAACATGATTTCCTCTTTCAGTTAGTTCTTAATGTTCCTGTAACATAGCTGCAAGTGTAGCTTGGAGCTGGTTCACCAAGTATTGCATCCGCGGGTGGTGAGCAGGCAGCTCTGGGACATGGGATTGCATGAGGGCAAAGTGGACTCCTCTCTTTGGAGGGCCTGCGGGGTGTGGTCTTTAACTTGGGTGTAGGCTCACAAAGATATTTTGACAGTATATATTTTTCTTCTTAGAAATTTAAAAGCTTGTTGATTCAAGAACTTTCTAAAGTGTTTCCGGAAGACATGGCTAAATACCGAAGCATCCGAGGGGAGGACCACCCTCCTTCCTAACTTCATCCTCCTTCTGTCCGAAGATCCTTCTGGTCCTGTTTGCATCGCTGTGGCCTTCAGGCAGCCTGTGAGTGAGTGTCCGCGGACGGGGGCCCAGAGGGCTTTGCGGAGCCGTGCGCCACAGCCACCCCTCCTTTTCAGACGGCTGCCGAGCTCAGGGCTTTGAGGACGATGATTCGATCCTTACAGCAGAACTGTTCTGAAAATATTAAATATGTTAGGTAACGTAAAAGGTTTTAATAATTCTACTTCATACACTGTTTGCGTACTTTTTTGTTCTATCGTATTATGGTGTCAGAGAAAGCTAAAAAATAAAAAAATAAAGATTGGTTTAATATGAGAAGTACTTGAATTGGTTTTATATTTTCAAGTTTCGTGCATAAAGACTGTTCAGTGTAACTGTTTATATGGATTTCAATTAGACATAAGCATATAATAAAGTCTTCAAGTACTTACATGACTTATTCCATGTAATTATTTCATAACATTTTTACAGTATAGTACAACGTATCTTACAAACAGTCAATTATTGCTTCCCCAGAGTGTGAGTAATATTCATAGAATTTATTCTCTAGGCAGTTAGGCAGGAAGAGCCAAAGCAAA
>PVKM010009804.1:0-36126 GCA_004027735.1 Carollia perspicillata | reverse complement strand
TCTGGGAAGCTCCTTATTTTGCCTTCTATCTTGATTGAGAGCCTTACTGGGTAAAGTAGCCTTGGTTGCAGACCTCTGGTTCTCATCACTTGGAATACTTCTTGCCATTCTCTTCTGGCTGAGAGCATTTCCATCGAGAAGTCAGCTGCTAATCTTATTGGGGCTCCCTTTTATGTTACTTCCTATTTCTCCCTTTCTGCCTTTAAGATTCTCTCTTTGTCTTGGAATTTTGCCATTTTAATGATTATGTGTCTTGAAATGGGCCTCTTTGGGTTCCTCTTAATTGGGACTCTCTGTGTTTCCTGGATTTGTGTGACTTTTTCTCTCATCCAATTAGGGAAGTTTTGCATCATTACTGTTTCAAACAGGTTTTCTATGCCTTGCTCTTCTTGTTCACCTTCTGGTATTCCTATTGTATGGATATTATTATGTTTCATATTGTCCTGCATTTCTCTTAATCCTTATTCATCCTTTTCGAGCCTCTTTTCCTTTTCTTGCTCTTTCTGGGTGTTTTTTTCTACTGTGTCCTCCAGCTCACTGATCTGATCTTCTGCTTCATCGATCCTGCTTTTGATTCCTTCTTCTGTGTTGTTCATTTCAGAAACTGTATTCTCATTTCTTCTTGGCCCTTGTTGATAGTTTCTATTTCCTTTTTTGTGTTGATATAGTTTGCAGTGAGTTCATTGTAGTTTCTGGTAATTCTCTATGAGCTCAGTAAGCTTCCTGATAACCTTTGCTTTGAACTCAATATTTGATCATTGAGTTGCCTCTATTTCATTTAGCATTCTTTCTGAGGCTTCCTCCCTTCCTTTCATTTGGGGATTGTTTTTTTTTATGTTTTGTTTTTTGTTTTTGTTTTCCCATTGTTTGTGAGACTCTTCTTGTTAGCCTCTGAGTCTTAAATTGATAAGTTCTGACTCACTGGGCTTATGGCATGAACTTCTATGGAAGAATACATGTACGATTTAGTGGTGCTATCGCCTTAATTTCCTGAGCTTGCTGGTCTTGGGCTGTCATTTATTTTGGCTCTCTGTATGTCTTTGTGTTTTAATTGTTGTTGGGTCCTTCTTTGGTAGGTCCTTCCCTCCAGCTGGTTAACTGAAGATCACTCCATCTAACACATCTTGTATTCCCTTGTGCAGGTGTGGACTGTTTGTGTTGAAGCTGATTTTTTAGGGTGTACAAGATTTTGAAGCTTCTCTCTCACTCTTGTTCAGTTGTTTGTTGTGGGTAATTTCTCCACCACTTAATGTATTTCCAGATCAGTCCTGAATTGAGGTTAGTGTGGCTTCCACTCCCTCCTCACCTTCTTCCATTGTCATCTGTTTGTAGTTCCTTTGTTGGTGTCTTTCCTCTTCCAGCCGGTGGACTGCTTTTCACAGCTCCCACCTTGCAAATTCTCTGTAGTAGCAAAGTGAAATTTGTCTCACTGTCTCAGTTGTTGGGATGACCCCTGTTTGGGTCTAATTCTGGTCTTTTCTCTCTCCAGGTGTTATTGTCTCACCGTCTGATTTTTCAATGTCCTCTATAATTTTTGGTCTCCAATCTTCATATGATCTGGAATATCATTGGCTGTTCACTCTGTTCCTCAGAAGATCATCTAGGTGTTTCACCTGTGTGCAGGAGGAAGTGCAATTTTCTTCCACTTACCTTGCTGCCATCTTGTCCTGTTTGTTGATTTATTGATGATAGTCATTTTGGCAGGTGTGAAGTGATATCTCATTGTGGTCTTAATTTGCATCTCTCTGATGGTTAGTGATGTTGAGCACTTTTCCATATGTCAATGGACCATCTATATGTCCTTCTTGGAGAAGTGTCTGTCTATTTAGGTCCTGTGCCCATTTTTTAATTGGATTGTGTGTCTTCCTGGTGTTGAGTCATATAAACTCTTTATGTATTTTGGAAATTAAACCCTTGTCCTATGTATTGTTGGCAGATATGTTCTCCCATGCAATCAGTCCCTTTTCATTTTGATGATGGTTTCTTTAGCTGTGCAAAAGCTTTTTAATGTCATTTAGTCCCATTTATTTATTTTCCCTTTATTTCTCTTGCTGTAGGGGACATATTGGCAACAATATTGCTATGTGATATATCTGAAAATTTACTATCTATGTTTTCCTCTAGGATTTTTATGGTATCATGACATATTTAAATCTTTTATTCATTTTCAGTTTATTCTGGTGGATGCTGTAAGATGGTTTTCTCATTTAATTTTTTTACATGTACCAATCTAGTTCTACCAATACCATTTACTGGAGAGAGTGTCTTTATTACATTGTATGCTCTTGTCTCCTTTGTCAAATGTCAATTGGCCATAAAGATGTGGGTTTATTTCTGGGCTTTCTGTTCTGTTACATTACTCTATGTATCTGTTTTTATTCCAGGACCAGACTGTTTTGATTGATTATAGTGGCCTAGTAGTATAGTTAAATACCAGGTATTGTGATCCCTCCTACTTTGTTCTTCTTTCTCAAGATTGCTGATACTATTCAAGGTCTTTTTTGGTTCCATATAAATTTTGGGGATATTTTCTCTAGATCTGTGAGATATGTCATTGGTATTTTAATAGGAATTGTGTTGAATATGTAGATTGTTTTAGATAGTATGGACATTTTAATGATGTTGGTTCTTCCAATCCATGCTTCCATTTATTTGTATCTTCCTCATTTTCTTTCTTCAGTTTTCTATAGTTTTCCAAGTATAGTTCTTTTACCTCCTTGGTTAAATTTATTCCTAGATACTTTATTTTTTGTTGCTAAGGTAAATGGGATTTACTTCTTCATTTATCTTCCTGATAGGTAATTGTTGGTGTACAAAATTACCATCAATTTCTGAATATCAACTTGGTATCTCACTACTTTTCTTTTTAAAAAATATAGTTTATTGATTATACTATTACAGTTTTCCCATTTTTTTCTTCCCCTTTATTTCCCTTTGCCCTGTACCCCTCCTCCCACCAGCATTCCCCTGGCTTAGTTCAAGTCCATGGGTCATACATATAAGTTTTTTTGCTTTTCCATTTCCTATACTATTCTTAACCTCCCCATATCTATTCTGTATCTGCACTTTATGCATCTTATTCCTTGTGTCTTTTCCCCTATTCTCTCCCCTCCCCCTCCCTCCATGTAATCTCCATTTCTGTGAATCCGTTCCAGTTCTAGTTGTTTATTTAGATTGTTTTTATTTTGTTTTGTTTTTAGGTTTGATTGTTGATAATTATGACTTTGTTGTCATTTTACTGTTCATATTTTTGGTCTTCTTCTTTTTTGTAGATAATTCCCTTTAACGTTTTATGTAATAAGGGCTTGGTGATAATGAACTCCTTTAACTTGACCTCATCCAAGAAGCACATTATCTGCCCTTCCATTCTAAATGATAGCTTTGCTGGATAGAGTAATCTTGGATGTACATCCTTGCCTTTCATGACTTCAGATACTTCTTTCTAGCCCCTTCTTGTTTGCAAGGTTTCTTTTGAGAAATCAGCTGATAGTCTTATGCAAACTCTTTGTAGGTAACTGTCTCATTTTCTCTTGATGCTTTTAAGATTCTCTTCTTATCTTTAATCTTGAGTAATGTATTTATGATGTGCCTTGGCGTGTTCCTCCTTGGGTCCAACTTCTTTGGGACTCTCTGAGCTTTCTGGACTTCCTGAAAGTCTATTTCCTTAGCCAGATTTGGGAAGTTCTTCTTCATTAGTTTTTCAGATAAGTTTGTTATTTCTTTCTCTTCCTCTTCTCCTTCTGACACCCTTATGATTCAGATGTTGGAATGTTTACAGTTGTCCCAGAGGTTCCTAAGCCTCTCCTCATTTTTTCGAATTCTTGTTTCTTCATTATGTTCTAGTTGAATGCTTATTTCTTCCTTCTGCTCCAAACTGTTGATCTCAGTCCCAGTTTTCTTACTGTCACTGTTGGTTCTGTCTAGATTTTCCTTTATTTTATTTGCATAGCATTCACTTTTTCCTCTATTTTGCAACCATACTCAACCATTTCTGTGTGCATCCTGATTACCAGTGGTTTGAGCTCTACATCTGACAGGTTGGCTATATCTTCATCGCTTAGTTGTATTTTTTCTAGAGCTTTGATCTGTCCTTTAATTTAGGCCATATTTTTATGTCATAGCACTATATGTGGAGGTGAGATCTGAGAGAGAACAATGCCACTTGTTTGGCCTTCTGCTAGCTTTCACTTCCTCCTCTACCCACAAGCAAATTGGGCCCTTCTGGTGCTGAATCCCAGGTCAGTGTGTTTGTGTACATTCTAGGACTCTGTGGGTCTCTCCAGCGAACTCTTCTGTGAGGCTGGGAATTTCTCCTCGTGCTTTAACCCCCACAGGTTTTTTCTGTCAGAGGTTTTGAGGGTTTCTTTCCCCACTGGAACCCTGTGTTGTGCAGTCTTTCTTGCTCCACAGTTGTTCCTCCTGATTTATCCACATGCAAATGTGGGACCACCTGGTCCACTAGCTGCTGCCTTGCTAGGAGTCCTTTCCTCCCTAGCTGCTCATCTCTGCCCCTCCTACTGGTCTGGATGAATGTTTCTTCTTTAACTTCATGGTTGTCAGACTTCCATACAGTTTGGTTTTCTCTCAGTTCTGGTTGTTTTTTGTTTTTAAATTTGTTATGTCCTTCTTTTGGTTATGTGAGAAGGCAGAGGGTATCTACCTACACTTCAATTTTGGCCAGGAGTACAAATATCTATACCTGCTCTTTGATAGCCCTTCCCCTATTAACCCTCTTCACCCCATCTTTAGTAATTGTCAGTTTGTTCTTATTTCAATGTCTCTCTTTGTATTTTGCTTGCTGGTTTGTTTTGTTGATTAGGTTCCACTTATAGGTGAGATCTTATGGTATTTCCCTTCCTCTGCCTGGCTTATTTCACTTAACATAATACTTTTCAGTTCCATCCATGCTGTCAGGAAAGGTAGGAGCTCCTTCTTTCTTTCTGCTGCTGAGAATTCCATTGTGTAAAGGTACCATAGTTTTTTTATCCACTCATTTATTGATGGGTGCTTAGGTTGCTTTTAGCACTTGGCAACTGTAAATTGTGCTGCTATGAACATTGGGGTGCATAGGTTCTTTTGAATTGGTGTTTCAGGATCCTTAGGGTATAATCCCAACAGTGGTATTGCTGGGTCAAAAGGCAATTCCATTTTTAGTTTTCTGAGGAAATTGCATGCTGTTTTCCACAATGGCTGCACCAGTCTGCATTCCCACCAACAGTGCAGTAGGTTTCCCTTTTCTCCACATCCTCACCAGCACTTGTTTGTTGATTTCTTTATGATGGCCATTCTGACTGGTGTGAGGTGGTATCTCATTGTGGTTTTAATTTGCATCTCTCTGATGGCTAGTTATATCTCTCTGATGAGCATATTTTCATGTGTCTCTGGGCCCTCTGTATATCCTCCTTGGAGAAAGGTCTATTCAAGTCCTTTGCCTATTTTTTAGTTGGGTTATTTGTCTTCCTAGAGTGGAGTCCTGTGAGTTCTTTATTTATTTTTGAGATCTTGTTGTTTTCATTCTTTTGGTTGTGGGAAGAGGCAAAGTGTATCCACCTATGCCTCTGTGTTGGCCAGTCCATATCTCACTATTTTTCTGATTTACTTATTACGTTGAGTAGTTTCTTGGTGAAGCCTATTTTGTTCTGCATGCACACTATCATGTTGGCTGTTAATAATGACCAATTTACTTCCTCATTTCCAATTTGGATGCCTTTTAGTTCTTCTTGTCTGATCACTGTGGCTAGAACTTCTGGTACTATGTTGAATAGAAGTGGTGAAAGCAGACATTCTTGTCTTATTCCTGATCTTAGTGGGAAAGATTTTAGTTTTTTCTCGTTGAGTGTAATGTCGGCAGTTGGTATTTTATATACAGCCTTTATTATGTTGAGCTATACTCCCTCTATTCCCAGTTTGCTGAATATTTTAATCATAAATGGGTGCTGGATTTTATCACATGCTTTTTTTGTATCTGTTGATATGATTTTGTGATTTTTGTCCTTCATTTTGTTTATGATATATAACATTTATTACTTTGCAAATATTGTACCATCCTTGTATCCCTGGGATAAATCCCACTTGTTTGTGGTTTATGATCTCTTTAATGTATTGCTGGATGCAGTTTGCCAATATTTTGTTGAAGATTTTAGCATCTATGTTCATCAGAGATATTGGCTTGTAATTTTCTTCTTTTGGTGTGTCTTTACCTGGTTTTGGAATTAGGATATTACTGGCCTCATAAAAAGAGTTTCAGAGTCTTCCTCAAAAATTAATGTTTTTATAACACCCAGTATTGGCAAGGCTATGAGGAAATAAGTATGCTCACACTTTCTTAGTGGGAATGACAATTGATATAGCCTCTTGGTAGACAATATAGCAGTACTTAAGAATATTTTAAATACTCAGACTTACTGATCAAGCAATTCTACTAGGAATTTATCTTATGTATATATTAAGACAGATACACCAAAACATGTATTATTGTACCACTGTTTGATATAGGGAAAAACTGTGAAATAACCTAAATATTTTTTCAAAGGGGAAAAGATAAATAAATTATGGTGCTTTCCTGAACAAAAAACCATCAATATTTAACATAATGAATCAGAACTAAATGTACTTATCTGGGAAAGATGTTCAGAATATATGACTTAGTGAAAAAAGTAACTTGCAGTAGAAAATCTGTACTATGATCCCCTTTGTGTGTGTGTGTTTTATACTATATACATGTATTGGTTAAAATGCTTTTCTTTGTTGCAGGTAACTAGAAATGCATTAAATTTATTAGACCCCATAAATGGAAGTGTAGAGGCCTGTTGGTTTTAGAGTTGGCTTTAGTGTTTTAATCCAGCTGCCCAACTCTGTTTCTTCAATTCTGCTGGCTCAACCTCTTCCACTAACTCCTCAAACTGGTTGTAGCAGTTCTGGGTCTCCCTTACAAGCATGGTTATCTTGACAGGAAACCCTCCAGCAACTTCCCATTTCATCTCATTGGTCTGAACTGGATCATGGCAGTGACTCATGGGCTCCTTCTCAGTACAGTTCCTGGGACAGGGCAATACCCTACTCCCATGGCTTAGGACTGAATTTCCTAACCAGTAATACGAAAGGGAGAAGGATTTAACAGTGTGTGAGGCAAATTAAACTCATCCAAGGGGCTAGGTCAAGTCAATCCTATCTGCCATCCCCCCCACCAAAAAAAAAAAAAAAAAGCCCCAACTGAAAACAACACCAAGAAACAAAAATGGCAACTTTAAATGAAATGAAAGGGAGTAAAAAGCTATGGGAATAGATACAAATTTTCTTTTTTCACTTCTAAACTATTATTTTGTAATATCTCCTTGTCTGACTCAGGATCATAGCAGAAATCGTGTGAACAGATGGCATACCCAAAAGGGGTTAATAAAGAGACTTTAATAAAAAGATTATTTTAAGAAGTATGAGTGAGATTAAAGGAACAAGAAAAACAAAAGAGGGATGGTGAAGCATGCATGGACTAGCCACAGCAGAAAGAGGAATGCAGAGCAGCTGCTGGTGAAGCAGAAAGGGAGTGCTCTGTGTGGGGGAATAAGTAAACACTCAATGCCTTCCAGTCTCTGCTAGTACTTCTCATTAGCCAGACACAACCAGAAACCAGAGGGCAAGGACAAGGCAATCTGTGACATCAGCCGTCTGGGACTTAGAGCCAGGAGAGAAGAATTAAGAATAGATGTTTGTGGGGAGAGGAGCAGGTGGGGCAAACAAGTAGCAAAACACATATGAACCAATTGAAAACATTAATAGTTTAAAATTAAAAAATATGGCAAATTTTGTCACATGCTACAACATAGATGAACCTTGAAGACATTACGCTAAAAGAAATAATCCAGTTACAGAAGAGCAAGTATGATACGCTTCTACTTATATGAGGTAACTAAGTAGTCAAAAAAATAATAGAAATGGAAAGTAGAATGGTTGTTGCCAGGGGGAACCAAAGAGGGAGGAAATGCAGAGTTATTGTTTAACACATATAGAGTTTCAGCTTCCCAAGATGAAAAGAGTTCTAGAGATTGGTCGCACAACATTGTGAATGTTCTTAACCCTACTGAACTTTATACTTAAAAATGGTTATGATGGATTATGACCAGCCTGTGTGTGTGGTGGTATCTTACTGCTTTTTAATTTATAATAGCCTTATGACATATTATGCTGAGTATCTTTCAATATGCTTATTTGCAATCTTGGTATCTTATTTGGTGAGGTGTCTGTCCAAGTCTTTGCCCACTTTTCAATTGGGTTATTTGTTTTCTTACTGTTGAGTTTTAAGAGTTCCTTGTATACTTTGGTTAACAATCCTTTATTTGATACATCTTTTACAAATATTTTCTCCAATCTGTGGTTTCTCTTATTCTCTTGACAATATATTTTGGAGAATAGAAGTTTTTAATTTTAATGAAGTCCAGCTTATCAGTTCTGTCTTTCACTAACAACGACAAACACTGGCAAGGATGTGGAGCAGCAGGAACTCTCATTCATGGCTGGTGGAAATCAAAATGGCATAGCCTATTTGGACAGCTTGACACTTTAAAAAAAAAACTAAATATACACTTACCATATATAATCCAGCAATCACAGTCCTTGATTTTACTCAAATGAGTCAAAACTTATGTTCACAGAAAAAAACTACATATAGATGATCATAGCACTTTTGATTATAGCAGCCAAGATGTCCCTCACTAGGTGAATAGATAAATAAACTGTGTACAACCAAACAATGCAGTATTATTTAGCACTGAAAAATAATTGAATTATAAGGCCATGAAAAGACATGGAAGAAACTTACGTGCATATTGCTAAGTGAAATAAGTTAATCTGAAATGGCTGCCTACTGTATGATTCTTACTATATAACATTTTGGAGAAAGTGAAAAGCTATGGAGACAGTAAAGAAAAGAACTCAGAACTCAGAAAGAGAGCAATAAATAGGTAGAACACACAGGATTTTTAGGGCAGTGAAAATACTTGGTATGATACTATAATGGTGAATACATGTCAGGATATTTGTCCAAACCCATGAACATACAACACCAAGAGTAAACCCAAATGTAAATAATGGACTATGAGTGATAATGATGTGTCAGTGTAGGTCCATTGATAGCAATAAATGTACTGGTCTGATGTAGGATTTTGATAGTGGAGGAGATGGTGCATATGTGAAGGCAGGGGCTAAATGGGAAGTCTATATACCTTCCACTAATTTTTCTGTGAAACTAATAATGCCATAAAAAATAAAGTATATTGAAACAATTATTATGATGTTAAATTTTATGTTTTTCTATCACAATAAAAGAATGTGGAAGTCTTTTCCATTTTCCTTATTTCCTATTCCCTGAGAAATAGACACACTTATACATAAACTGTGTTAGAAGTAGAAGCTACCTATCTTCCTCACACACAAATTTTTTTAAATTGATGTTTAATTCCCTATTCACCAGCAACAAACACCCTTGTGTCTATCTTTTTAACCAAGTTTCAAGCTTCTCGGACTTTTATTTTCCAAAGGTGATGATTTAAATGCAAATACTGTGCTCAGAGAGAAGTCTTGACAACAGAAATACAAATTTGATAGATAACAGCAATGGGCACAATTTTTCCATCATGGGAGTGAAAAAAATCTCCAGGGACAGTGTGCAAAGAAATCAGGAGATACTGAGAAGGAACCCAGGAAAACCCACATTAAAGAGGCAGAGAGAGAAAAATAGTCAGCCAAGGAAAATGAGCACACACACACGGAACCAATATGAAGGCAGGAACCAAGGACAGAGAGCATTTTAAGAATAAATGCGTAAGTCAAAACCACAGTGAGCCCTGGCTGGTGTAGTTTAGTGGATTGAGTGCTGGCCTCCGAACTAAAGGGCTGCCAATTCAAATCCCAGTCAGCATATGCTTGGGTTGTAGGCCAGGTCCCCAGTAGAGGGCACATTAGAGGCAACCACACACTGATGTTTCTCTCCATCTCTTTCTCCCTCCGCACGTCCCTCTCTCTCTAAAAATACATGAATAAATAATTTTTTAAAAAAGAAACAAAACACAATGAGATACCACTCCACACTGGTTAAGATGGCTGTTATTAAAACAAATAAATAAAAAGCTAGCGTTGGCAAGAATGTAGAGAAGTGGTGCATTGCTGGGGATGTAAAATGGCCCAACTGCTGTGGAAATTCACAGTTTGGCGATTCTTCAATAAGTTAGACATAGAACTACCATATGTTCCAGCAATTCCACTCCTATGTATATTAGCATACTCAAAATAATTGAAATCAGGGACTCAGATACTTGTCTACTAATGCTTATACAGCACTATTCATAGTAGCCAAAAAGTGGATGCCCATTTTGGATGGTAGATAAACAAAATGTGATATATCCGTGCAGTGGAATATTATTTGGTTTTAGAAAAGAATAAAGTCCTGATACATGCTATGGCATTGATAAATCTTGAAGATATTATGCTAAGTGAAATAAGCCAGATACTGAAGGGTAGATATTATATGATTCCACTTATATAAAGTACTTAGAATAGGCAAATTTATAGAGACAGAAAGTAGAAGTTACAAGGGCTGAAGGGGAGGAGAGAATGGAGGGTTATTGTTTAATGCATATAGAGTTTCAGTTTGGGAAGAAGTAAAAGTTCTGGAAGTGGATGATGGTGATGGTTGCACAACAATATGAATGTATTTAATGCCACTGAACCATATATTTAAAATGGTTAGAGTGGTAAGTTTTATGTCACATATTTTACCACAATAAAAAAGAATAAATGCAAAAAAGAAGCCAAATACAAAAAAAAATACATATTATGAGTCCAGTTATACAAAATTCAAGAATAGGCAAACCTAGTTGGAGGTGGGGGTAGAGTCAAAACAGCAGCTACCTTAACATATGTGTGTAGGAGGGAAATTGGAGGAAAACAAAAACACAATGTACATTTTAAGGAGTTTGAAAGGGGGACAAATAGGGTAATGTTAACTAGAAAAGCCTAGACTGAAGCTTTTTTTTAAAGGAAAGTCAAATGTATTTTTGGTTTGAGGAACAGATGGAGAGGGAAGGATGACAACACAAGATAGGGAAGAAACAGATGACATCCGGAGGTGTGAGGGGAGAGGATGAACAAGGGAAGAAGGGAGGGAGGGAGGGACAAGGTTATCCTTGGAAAGGCACTGGACACCTATTCCACTGTGACTAGGAGACAAAAAGCAAGGATAATGAGAATCAGCTAAGGGAGGATGTTAAAAAGAAGCAGATTAAAGCATTAAGAGTTGCATGATTTGCCCTGGCTGGCGTGGCCTAGTGGATTGAATACCAGCCTATGAACCAAAGGATCGCAGGTTTGGTTCAAAGTTAGGGCACAGCAGGAGCCAGGTCCCCAGTGGGGGAACCAAGAAGCAACCGTACAATGATGTTTCTCTCCCTCTCTTCCCTTCTCTCTAAAAATAAATAAATAAAATCTTCTTTAAAAAAAGAGTTGCACGATCCTTAATTCACAATACTCAGCTGGCTTCCCTCAGCTGTTTATTATCACTCATATCCCTGCAAAATCTAACTGATTTAGTCAATTTCTCTAAAACTGATCTATTACTAACCACCACTTAAAGAAACAGTAATGTTGAAGTTTCCCTTGTTTCAACATAGAGGCCTTTGATTAGAGACCTCTAAGGTTTATTCAAGGCACAGCATTTTATTTTACTATGGTTGTGAATTTTAGAATAAATCAGTTGAAAAATGTATGTACTTTTACTATAATTTCCTCTGTGTCCTGAATTTAATAAATGCAGCTGAGAAATAGGCACACTTATACATAAACTGTGTTAGAAGTAGAAGCTACCTATCTTCCTGACACACAAATTTTTTTAATTGAGAACTTTCTTTTCATTCCACAAAGAAAAATGTTTTTAGACTTGGATGATTAAATTAAATATATCCGTATGCTCCTGAGGTATCAAAATTTTATTAGTAGGAGGGGAATAATTAGAACAAATTTCTCTGTCTATTCAGGAGACTGAACACTTCATTATAGTGCAGTAGCCAGTTATAAGACTCTGAGACAGCTCTAGGATGTTTTAATCTCTTGAAGGACAGGCAATACTGCAGTAGGGGCCTAGCTAGAAAACTACTTCATAAAAAAACATTCAGAAAAGCCCATTTCAAAAGGCACACACAGACAATTCAAAAGGCAAAATTATAAATGACTAATGCATGGAGGAAAATGGAAAACTTCATTAATATTCAAAGGGTGAAAATTAAAATGACACTTAGATACTATTTTATCTTATCAAATTTAGCAAGATTAGTAAAAATCATACTTCAAGGTAAAGTGTGATGGGAAATCTCATTGACTGCTTGTGAGAGTATAAACTGGTTATTTTTTTTAAAAAAGCAATCAATTGTTTTAACAGTTGATTCAAATGGCAATACATTTTGAATCAATAATTACAGTGCTATGATATCATTCTTTAAAGAATTTAGAAAAGTGGGTAAAAGACAGAAAACTGTACTTGAACAACAATTAAAATAAAAAAAATTAAAAAAGAAAAGTGGGCAAAAAATGTTCACACAAAGATTGCAGTGCTAATTATATGGGAAAAATTAGAAACACCTGAATGTCTAAAAATGATTATTTTAATTATAAAAGATACACATGATAGTATAACTTTTATAGGTACTTAAACTGCTTATGAATAATTTTTAATGATATGAGGAAATATGATATGGTAAGTGGTACAGTATTATTTTACTGTGTATATGTATATGTATATGTATATGCATATGTATATGTATATGTATATGTATATAGAAAAAGATTAGAAAGTTTTAAAATTTAAAGTGGTTGTCTCTAAGCAGCAGGGTTCTAAGTGATTGTTTTTTCTTCTTTATATCGCTGTTTCACAATGGATGGGCATCATTTTAAAAAATGTGAATATAAAGGTATTTTTTGATAAAGGGGAAAAATTCCCTTTGATTATTTTTGGTAATGGTTACAAGTATCTGCTCCAATAAAATGGGCCAAGACATCCAACTACAGTAAACAATATTTATTCAACAATATTTATTACGCATCCAGTGTGCATCCAGCCATGATGTGTACTGGGGATACAAAGGAAGAGAAGACATCCAGACACAGGCCAGCCCTCACTGGGCTGGCAATCTAGCAAAGGTACAGTGCATTAGTTTTCTAGGTGTGTAATAACAAAGGACCATAGACCAAGTGGCTTAGAAAAACAGAAATTAATTTTCCCACAATTTTGGAGGTTAGAAGTCTGAGATAAAGATGTTGGTAGGGCTGGTTTCTTCTAGGTTCTCTCTCCTGGGCTTACAGATAATTGCCTTCTCCCCATGTCTTCACATCTTCAAACTGTGTTGTGTCTGTCCAAATTTCCTCTTTTTATAATGACACCGGTCATACTGGATTAAGTCTACCCTCATGACCACATTTCAATTGACTTACCTCTTTAAAGATCTTACCTCCAAATACAATCACCTTCTCAGTGGTCCAACGTGCTGAGGTTAGAATGCCATCATATGAATCTCAGTGAGATACAACTTATCCTATAACATGTAACAATTAAACAAGCAATTGCACCAGACTAGAAAAGCTGTGCTCAAACATTAAACATTGTCATCACACTCCAAGCACTACTGATTGCTCCCAGGGAACAGTGTTGTTTTTACTGTACTACAAGGCTTGCTGCTGTTAGTCTTCTTTTTCAGTGTGTTTGTATGTTTTTAGCTTCCTTATTTAACAGAATAACAGGAAATAAACAAATTTTCATCTGTTATAATGAAATGTGACTGACATTTTAAATTTACTTTCTTTTCCAACCGTCAAAAAATGAATATTTATTCTTTGATGCCTGATACTACAAAGTCATTCATTATTTCTCAGGAAACAGATTGGATTGTGAATTGACACCTGCTGAGTTCCCAGATGAGCTTGTATTTTGATTCCCACGCAGGTTCTAAGACTCTAGAGCAGGGGTGTCAAACTCATTTTCATTAGGGTCTACATCAGCCTCACAGTTGCCTTCAAAGAACCAAAATAATTTTAGGACTGTATAAATGTAACTACTCCTTAACTGTTAAGGAGTGGAAATTACATTTGGCCCTTTGAAGGCAACCTCAAAGCTGATGTGGCCCCCAGTGAAAAATGAGTTTGACACCCCTGTTCTAGAGCTGTAAATAGAGATCTGAGGAACAAATTCTTCCCAGTGTAATAAATTCTCTATGGGTTCATTTTCAAAATTCAGAAGAATACTAATTATGATGTCATATATGTAAATTACCTCATTCAGAATCCACTTCCTATAAACTTATATTTTTAAATATATATTTTTTTAAATTATTTTTAATGATTTTATTTATTTATCTTCAGAGGGGAAGGGAAGGAGAGAGGGAGAGAAATATCAATGTGTGGTTGCCTCTCATGCGTCCCCTGCTGGGAACTGGCCTGTAACCCAGGCATGTGCCCTGACTGGGAATCAAACTGCGATCGTCTGGTTCGCAGGCCCATGCTCAATCCACTGAGCTACCAGGGCCTAAATATATTAGGTCCAGCCAGGGCCTAAATATATTTTATTGATTATGCTATTATAGTTGTCCCAGTTTTACCCCTTTTGCTCCCCTGCTCCCCTGCTCCCCTCTGCCCTGTACTCCCATTCCCTTCAGCAATCCCTCCTTAGTTCATTTCCATGGGTCAGACATATAAGTTCTTTGACTTCTCCATTTCCTATACTATTCTTAACACCTCCCCATTTATTCTGTACCTATCAATTATGTTTCTTAATCCCTGCACCTTTCACCCATTATTCTCCTTCCTCCTCCCAACTGATAACCCTCCAATGATCTCCATATCTATTATTCTGTTCCTGTTTTTGTTGTTTGCTTAGTATGTTTTTTTAGAGGCAGTTGTTGGTAATGGTGAATTTGTTGCCATTTTAATGTTCATAGCTTTGATCTTTTTCTTAAATACGTCCCTTTAACTTATTAACATCATGTAATAATGGCTTAGTGATGGTAAACTCCTTTAGGTTTACCTTGTCTGGGAAGCACTTTATCTGCACTTCCATTATAAATGATAGCTTTGCTGGATAGAGTAATCTTGGATGTAGGTCCTGGCTTTTCACCATTTTTAATACTTCTTTCCAGTCCCTTCTTGACTGCAAAGTTTCTTTAGAGAAATCAGCTGATAGTCTATGAGAACTCCTTTGCAGCTAACTGCTTTTCTCTTGCTGCTTTTAAGATTCTCTCTTTATCTTTAACCTTTGGCATTTTAATTATGATGTGTCTTGGTGTAGTCCTCTTTGGGTCCAACTTGTTTGGGACTCTCTGTGCTTCCTGTACTTCTATGTCTATTTCCTTCACCAAATTAGGGAAATTGTATTTCATCATTTTTTTCAAATAAGTTCTCAATTTCTTGCTCTTTCTCTTTTCCTTCTGGTTCCTTTATGATTTGGATGTTTGTATGTTTGGAGATATCCCAGAAACTATAAGGATAGTTTCCTTATACTATCTTCATTTTTTTAAACTCTTTTTTCTTCTTGCTGTTCTGGCTGAGTGCTTATTTCTTCCTTATGTTCCAAATTGTTGGTTTGAATCCTGGCTTCATCCCCTCCACTTTTGGTTCCCTATAAATTTTTCTTTATTTCGCTTAGTGTAACCTTCATTTCTTCCTGGCTTTTTTTAATGTTGTTGCCACACTCAATGTATTCTTTGAGCATCCCAATCACCAGTGTTCTGAACTCTGCATCTGATAGGTTGGTTATCTGTTTTGTTTAGTTCTTTTTCTGGAGTTTTGTTCTGTTCTTTCATTGGGCCATATTTATTTGTCTCTTCAATTTGGCAGCATCCCTGTATTTGTTTCTGTATATTGGGTAGAGCTGCTTTGACTCCTGTCTTGGTAGTGTGGCCTGTTGTAGAAAAAGATACCTGTAAATTGTGTGGGCCCGAGCTTTAAGTAATTGCCAGGGCAGGGTAATCTTCTTCTCCACTTTGTGGCTCTGGGTTGGGGGAGGCTTTGGAGAGGGGACAATGCTGCTGCCTGGCTTCTGGAGTTTTGCCCCATACTCACCCTGTTTCCAGTCACTTCACTTACTCCCTATATGTGACTGGTGCCCTTCCAGCTGTTACTCTGGTGCTGAATCCTAGAGTGGGTGGATCTGTATACATTCTAAGTCCATGCAGGCTCTTTAGGTTGAGTCTCCTGAAAATCTGGAAGCTTCTTCTGCTGTCCCAACCCCTACTAGTTTTTACAGCCAGAAGAAATGGAGATTTATCTTCCTGGCATTGGAACCCTGAGCTCTGTGGGTTGGTGTGTTTAAAGTTGTCCCAGAGGTTCCTAAACCTCTTCTCATTTTTTTGGATTCTTGTTTCTTGTTTCTCTTATGGTTGACTGTTTATTTCTCCTTTTGTTCCAAATTGTTGATTTGAATCCTGGCTTCCTTTCTTTCACTGTTGGTTCCTTGATTATTTTTTTCTTTATTTCACTTTGTATAGCCTTCACTTCTTCCTTTATTTTGTGGCCCTGCTCAGTCATTTCTCTGAACATCCTGATCACCAGTGCCTTGAACTCTGCATCTGGTAGGTTGGCTATCTCTGGGTCGCTTAGTTCTTTTTCTGGAGTTTCGATCCTTTTCTTCAGTTGGGCCTTATCTCTCTGTTTCTTCATTTTGGCAGCCTCCATGTGTTTTTATGAATTAGGTAGAGTTGCTTTGATTCACATAAATGGTGTACCTATTATGTTGCAAGGGGCTGAGCCTTAGGTATTTGCTAGGGCAGGGCAGCCCACTTCACTGCTTTGTGGCACTGGATGTGGGGGAGGGGTCAGAGAGGGACCAATGCCTCTTGCTTGGCTTTTGCCCCACTTCCTGTAAGCATGTGGCACCTTTCTAGTTGCTGCCCTGCTGCTGATTCCCACAGTGGGTGGGTTTACAGACTTTCTAGGACCCAGTTGACCCTTTAAATAGACTCTCCTGAGAGACAAGCAATTTCTTCTGCAGGGCCAACCCCCACTGGTTTGTAGCCAGAGGTTATGAGGCTTTATTCTCCCATGGATGAAACACTGAGCTGTATGGTCTGGACAGGGGCTGAATTGCTTGCTCCCCAGTTTTCCCTCCTGGTTTTTATCTGCCACATGTTAATGTGGGACTACTTATTCCCCAGGCGCTGCCACAGCTACCTCACCACTGCTACCTGCCACCACCTCACCACAGCACAGCACATCCTCTTTGCCTCTTCTGTCCATCTGGATGAATGTTTCTTCTTTAAATCCTTGGTTTCCATATGGCTGGACTTCCATACAGTTTGATTTTCTGGCAGTTCTTGTTTTTTGTTTTTATATTTGTTATCCTTCTTGTGGTTGTGTGAGTAGGCAAAGCAAGTCTACCTATGCCTCCATCTTGGCCAGAAGTCCCTATATTTTTTTAGTCTCAAATCCTTCATGGTATGTGGCAGGCTATAAGTAAATTCATTAAATTCATTTAAAATTCATTAAAACAGATTCTTTTTCTAAAATATTTTATTTATTTATTTTAGAGAGAGGGAATAGGAGGGAGAAAGAAAAGGAGAAAAACACTGATGTAAGAGTGAAATCCAATTGGCTGCCTCTTGCATACCTCCAACCAGAGACCTGGCCTGCCACCTAAGTATGTTCCCTGACCAGGAATCTAACTGGTGACCTTTCTCTTTAAAGAACTACACTAAACCAATTGACCCACACCGGTCAGGGCTAAAACAGATTGCTGAGTATGGATAGATCATAGGTGGGAAATGTTTGCTATATTGCAGTCACACAAGTATATACAACTAATTGCCTGACTGTTCTGAGAAAAGACAACATTTTATGTAGTCCTTTGAAAAGCAGTAGAAAGACAGAGCAGTGGTAGTTCAGGGCTTGAGCTCTGGTGGCAGCAACACCACTTTCCACCTCCAGCAGGATCATGAAGATGAAATAAGTGAACCTCGGAGAGCCCATAGAATTGTGCCTGGGTCATAGTGATGTGTACAGTATGTGAGAATATGGAGAGACTTTCCATTTTGACTCTTTTCCCACACTGTGTTCACCCTTAGCTCTTGTCAGTTGCCCAATATCTAGTTTAGAGTCAAGAGTGAGTACTGCATGACAACTTGGAACCTTTCTGTTTGATTATATTTTAATAAGGAAAATACTTGACCTATTTGAAGTTCAGCATTTGGCTAGCTGGATCCACACAATTGTAGTGATTCAGCTTGCTATGACTAGCAAAATTAAATTTGTATGACTTAGAAGTATATTTTTAGGTGTTCTTCTGTGAACTTATAGGTATTTCTCATTCCCCTAAATCCCTCCATGTCATCTGTGAATTTCAGTCATCTATAGCAGTCACTCTCACTGCTTACTTCTTTTTAAAGTTCTCACATAAGGCTTCTGGGACCCAGTTTGTTTCCATCTCCAAGGCTTTGTTGTCGCTCTTCCCAGTTTGCAATCTCCTTTTTCCCCTTCCCCAACGTTATCCCTCCTTTATTTACAAATTGGACCCCAAATCTCCAATTTCATCAGTGGCACTGACCTCTTTTCCCTTAGATTGTCAAATAAAAAAATGACAACAGCCAACGCAACAATAACCATCTGCTATGAATAAATAAAAATTATACCTATTTTTTAATAGCTAAGATTTATTAAACCACTTTTTGTATTTGTGACCAGCACTGTGCCAAGTCTTATGTTAGCATATTTTCTTCTCTACTTTATTTTTTATTATTTATTCTATTACAGTTGTCCTATTTTTTCGCTTTTGCCCCCCATTGCTCAGTCAATCCCCTCTCTGTTGTCCATGTCCATGAGTCATTCATACATGTTCTTTGACTAACCCCTTCCCTTTCTTTCCACCATACCCATTCTCCCTCCACCCCTCCTATAGCTATCAGTCTGTTTCATATTTCCATGTCTCTGGTTCTTATTTTCTCATTAGTGTATTTTGCTCATTAGATTCCAGTTGTGAATGAGGTCATATGGTATTTGTCTTTCACTGACTGGTTTATTTCACTTAGCATAATAATCTCCAGTTTCCATTCATGCTGTCACAAAAGGTAGGACTTCCTTCTGTTTCTGCTGTGTAGTGTCCCATTGTATAAATGTACCAGTTTTTTAATCCACTCATCTACAGACGGGAATTTAGGCTGTTTCTAACATTTGGCTATTGTAAATAGCATCGGTGTGAAGATAAGGATGCATAAGTTCTTTTGAACTGAGGTTTCAGGATTCTTAGAGTATATTCCCAGAAGTGGGATTGCTGGATCATAAGGCAGGTCCATTTTTAGTTTTTTGAGAAAATTCTGTACTGTTTTTCACTGTCGCTGTAACAGTCTTCATTCCCACCAACAGTGCACTAGGATTCCCTTTTCTCCATATCCTCGCCAGCACTTGTTTGTTGATTTATCATTAGATAATTAGATAACCATCTGACAGGTGTGAGTTGATATCTCATTGTGGTTTTTAATATGCATCTCTCTGATGGCTAGTAATGTTGAGCATTTTTTCATATGACTTTTAGTAGTTAGTTTATATGTGCCATGAGATGAAAAAGATTGAAAATTGTTGCTTTAGACTATTGCTTTAAGGTATGGGCTATGGAGCCAGGATGGTGTGATTAATATTGCAGATCTGTCACTTAGGAGCTGGTCATAGAGATCAAGTTATTTCTCTGAAACTAATTTCCTCACATATGAAATCTTATAGATTTGCTAGGATTTTAATACTTAGACTAGGACTCAGTATATAGTAAACATTTGAAAAATTTAGCTATTATTTTATTGAAATTATATTAAAATGTATTGATATTTACTTATACAAGGAGTCAAGCAAAATGACTATTATCATCACCACCTGCATTTACTGAGTACTTAGAATTTTACTGAATTCTCTAAAGGCTATGGATGATTCACCTGTCAGTTTTGGATAGAGAGTTTTTATTCAGTTAGACAACTGGTAATATAAATACCTGGAAGTTTATACATAATTAAATTTTTGATTTAAAAAATTTTGGAAAAAGATACATAACATAAAATTTACCATCATAATTAGTTTATTTATTTATTTGTTTTTAATCCTTACCCAAGGATATATTTATCATTTTGAGAGAGAGAGAAAGAGATATCAATCAGTTGTCTCCCATATGTGCTCTGACTGGGGACTGAACCCACAAACTAGGCATGTGCCCTGACTGGGAATCAAACCTGTAACCTTTTTTCATGCAGGGATGACACTCCAACCAACTGAGCCACCTGGCCAGGATGCATTTTAATGAGTTTTTAAAAATATTTTTATTGTTTATTCTATTACAGTTGTCCCAATTGGCCCTCTTTGCCCCCCTCTAGCCAGCCCACCCACTACTCCCACAGTCAATCATCACACCATTGTCCATATCCGTGGGTCATTCATATATGTTGTTTGACTAATCCCTTCATCTTCTTTCTTTTAAAAAAATCTTTATTGTATCTTTTTCCAATACTATTTAGTCCCCTTACAGCCCCTTCTCTGCAGCAATCACCACACTATAGCCTATGTTCATAGTCTTTTTTCGTTTTTGTTCAATCCCTCCATACCCTAATCGTCTCCTCAGCTGTAATCACATTCTCCATCTGTGAGTCTGTCCCCATTTTCCTTGTTAGATTTTCTTGTTAGTTTGCTCATTAGATTCCACATATGGGTGAAATCATCTGGTATTTGTCTTTCTCTGACTGGCTTATTTCAGTTAGTATAATGTTGTCCAGGTCCATCCGTACTGTCACAAAGGGTAAAATTTTCTTCCTTTTTATAGCCAAGTAGTATTTAATTGTGCAAATGTCCCATAGTTATTTTATCCACTCATCTATTGATGGACACTTCTGTTGCTTCTGTATCTTGGCAATTGTAAATAATCTTGCAATACACATAGTGGTCCCTATGTTCTTTCAAATTAGTGTTTTGGGTTTCTTCATATATATTCCCAGAAGTGAGATGACTTAGTCAAAAGGCAGATGCATTTTTAATTTTTTTAGGTATCTCCATACTGCTTTCCACAGTGGCTGCAACAATCTTCATTCCCACCTGCAGTGCAAAAGGGTTCCCCTTTTCCACATTCTGCTAGCACTTGTTGTTTGCTGATTTATTGATGATCACCATTCTGACAGGTATGAGGTATCTCACTGGTTTTAATTTGCATTTCTCTGATAGTGACATTGAGCATCTTTTCATATGCGTATTGGCCATCTATATGTCCTCCTTGGAGAAGTATCTATTCAGGTCCTTTGCCCACTTTTTAATTGGGTTGTAGTTTTCTGTTTTGGGGGGTTTTTGGTGTTGAATTTTGTAAGTACTTCATAAATTTTGGATATTAACCCCTTATCAAATGTGTCAGTGGATATATTCTCCCATTCAATGGGTTGTATTTTTATTTTGTTGATCACTTCCTTTGCTGTGCAAAACCTTTTTATTTTGATGTAGTTCTATTTGTCCATTTGTTTATTGCTTTTCTTTTGTTTCCCTTGCCTGGGGAGATATATCTAATAAAAAATTGCTATGAACAATGTCTAAGATTTTACGGCCTATGTTTTCTTCTAGGATTTTTATGGTTTGGGGTCTAACATTTAACTCTTTGGTCTGTTTTGAATTTATTATTTTCTGTGGTCTAAGAAGGTGGTCTTGGTTTATTTTTCTACATTTATCTGTCCAATTTTCCCAATACCATTTATTGAATAAACTATCTTTAGCCCATTGTATGTGCTTGCATCCTCTCCCTTCACATTTTTCAACTAGTTTCCACCCCTCTCCCCCTTTTATAGCTGTCAGTCTGCTCCATGATTTTGTGCCTCTGGTTCTATTTTGCTCATTATTTTATTTAATTCATTAGATTACACTTATAAGTGATATCATGTGGTATGGTTAGTTAATTTTTGACAAAGGAGGCAAGAGCATACAATGGAGTAAAGATAGCCTCTTCAGTAAATGGCGTTGGGAGAACTGGAGTGGTACATGCAAAAAAAAAAAGAAAGAAAGAAACTAGGCCACCATCTTACACTACACACCAGAATAAACTCAAAATGGATAAGAGACTTAAGTATAAGTTCAATACCATATAAAATCCTGGAAGAAAACATAGGCAGTAAAATTTCAGATATTTCACATAGCATTAGTTTTTCCAATATTTCTCCTAAGGCAAGGAGAACAAAGGAAAAAACAAACAAACAGGGTACATTAAATTGAAATGTTTCTGCACAGCTAAAGAAACCATCATCAAAATGAAAAGAGAACCCATTGTATTTGGAGAACATATTTGCCGATGATACATTGGACAAAGATTTAATCTCCAAAACATCTCAATCATTTTTAAATGTGTACATCATTGGCATTAAGTACATGTACATTGTCCATAAGTACCATCACCAGAACTCTTCATTTTCCAAAACTGAAACTCTGTAAACATTAAACATGGTTACATTCTCCCCATTTTTTCTCACTCCAGCCCCTTGCCGCCCCCATTCTACTCCTATCTCTATGAATTTGACTACTCCAGGTATCTCATTATACAAGTGGAATAATAGAGTATTTGTGTTTTATGTCTGCCTTATTTCACTTGGTATAATGTTTTCAAGGTTCATCCATGTCATAGCATGTGTCAGAATTCATTCTTTTTTTTAAGGCTGAATACAATTTTTTTATTTTAATGGTTCAAAACATTTCCTTTCTATTATTATATGTTTGGGTATTTCCCCTTTTTTAGCAACTCTAACTACTGGAAGTTGTGCTTTGTATTTAAATGTACCCAGATCTTTTGAGAACTGAAATAGTAGAAAATTGGGAAAAAAACACATCTAGTGTCTGAGAAGTTCCATTAAAAGCATACGTTTTTGCTTTTATCAGAAATACATATATTTTAAGACACATATAAGATTTTTGTTTTAGGAATAAAGGAGAGTTGTTTGGATGTGTGGTTTTGTTGTTATGTTTTGACAATTATTACCGCCTCATCTTGATCAATATATTCACTGATCATAAAAGGAGAAAAATGTGCATTTCCTTGATAATATTCACAATGAGTTGTAATCTCTGAGCTCTGGAATTTGCTGAAAGGTGAAATGAAAAATATTTTAACCTGCCAAAACTTGAGTTTAAGCCTTTAAAACAGTTTGTTTTCCAATAATTGATAAGATTATTAAATTGCAAAACTGGGTAAAGAAACTTCTGGCATGTATTTTATTTCAGACAACAAACTATTAAAACAGTGAGAAAAAAATATCAGGGAAGTAAAGAGAAAAATTACACATAACAATCTTGGTATTTAATTTTTTTCCCATATAAATGATGTCTCTGATAAAATGATACACCTGGGAACTTTTTGGGATGTTGATATTCTCTTTTTCTTACAGAAATCTAACTTTAAATTGGATTTTATTTTATTACTCTAGGTGGTAGAAACATTTTTGCATTCATTATTTATACCCTGCTTACTACAAAAATTGAGGCAATTAAGAGAATACAAAATAATGTAATTTAAGAAATCTGAATATAAATTCTCCAGCTTGTCTTATATTGTTCAGGCACTGACCTTTGTTCTGAAAAGATTATCAGAAACCTTCATGAAGAACATTAACTGATGACTGTTGGGAAACAGTTCAGCAGCTTCTTGGATGGTATGGCTGTTTCTTGTCTATGTGGGATTAGTCAGTTCAGCCCTCTCTTGTAGTTAGGATTTTCTTGGCCTGTACAAACAGTAACCATATGTTCTAGATTTTCTGGGACAGCACTAATTAAAAATATTCATTCCTGTTGTTAGAGCATGTGTCAAACCATGTGTCCTGATATTTTTATGAAAAATGTGGTCAGCTGTTCCATAATTTTTAGTATTCCTCTAATGGACCTGTCTCTTGCAGTATACGGAGGCCTCTGTGTTCTATATTGGGCTAGTTGCCCTACCCATTCTGTGAACATCAGCTGATGTCTTAGCATCTCTGTAGAGCCCAACCTCCCTCTCCAACCATCTCAGACACCTTCCTTCTGCAATCTCCTACTCAATCTACAGATTGTTACAATCTACCTAGCATTTGATTGTACATGGTCTCATACTGTTTATATTGTTGTATTTGAGTTAGACTCATCTTACTTAAATTGTACAATCTGGAGGAAAGGAACATCATCTGAATATCTTCCATAACCTATAACTTCCACAGTACCTCACTTAGTGCTGGGGACAAAAACAAAGAAAGAAAAGGAAGGAAGGAAGGAAGGAAGGAAGGGAGGAAGGGAGGAAGGGAGGAAGGGAGGAAGGGAGGAAGGGAGGAAGGAAGGGAGGGAGGAAGGAAGGAAAAGATTCATTGAACTCTGTCATTCAAGGCAAAAGCCTCTTCGAAAAAGTCTCTACCTGAACCCTGCAATGAATATGTTAAACCCACACTACATTCTTTTCAGAATTCCAATGTAGATTTTTTAGCACCAGATTTCTATTCTAAGGCATTTGATAATGAATATTTAGGGGAAGAAGTAGAAACCCATGCTTTGGTTTCTCGTATGTGCTAAGTACAAAGTAAGTTTTATAACTTTATTATTTTGTCTAAGTCATAGTTAAATATCAAATTCCATAATTTAAAAAAAAATTTTTATTTTAATTGTTTTTCAGTACAGTTTTCTGTCTTTTACTCTCATCCCATACCACCCCCCAGTGCTCCCCCCTCCCTCCCCTTTCCACCCCCCTTAGTTTTTGTCCATGTGTCCTTTATACTTGTTCCTATAATCCCCTCCCTTTTTCCCTGAAACTCCCTCCCCTCTCCCCTCTGGATACTATCATCTCCTTTTCTATTTCAATGTCTTTGGCTATATTTTGCTTGCTTGTTTGTTTAGTTGCTTAGGGAAAAAAATTCCATAATTTTTAAAGGCTTCTATTACTTCTGTCCCCTCCCAAGCCTTGGTGCTATAATCTCTAAACACTTGCTCCATGAGGGTTGCTTACAAGGAAGACAGTATCTAAGTGATTACTGTCAAATTTACATCTCTAACCTGCACTCCAGACTGATTCACAAGCAAGCTGATTGTGTAAGACATGGGGTTTGGGTGTGGAAATCATAGGTTTGGGGAGAATTGGGCAACATCAGGAATTAGAGAGCCTTTTCAAAATATTCACAACAGATCAGATTCAGTAGGTCTGGGTGGGGTTTGGGCATATGTATGTTGAATG
Source organism: Carollia perspicillata (assembly GCA_004027735.1). NCBI lineage: Eukaryota > Metazoa > Chordata > Mammalia > Chiroptera > Phyllostomidae > Carollia > Carollia perspicillata. Next base: position 10,919 of record PVKM010009804.1, on the reverse strand, counting down.
ATGCCTGTGTTTCTAATTTCAGAGAATCATAGTTCCAGATCTTGTAGTACCAATTCCTTATGGCACATCTTTAAGGACTCATATCAGCATGTCTCTATCACACTAACTTGTCTTTCCAATCCCTTCATTTCTTAAAGTATTAACACTTTTTTCCCAAGGAGTTGGAATGGTTAAGACAATTTAATTTGTCATATTTATGTATTTAATGTATTAGATTTATAAGTTATTTAAGTACTTGGGGAAGTGTTCATTAAGTTATAAATTTGCTCTGCAGGCATTTGAAATGCTTAAAATAAAAATCTCTTAAATTTATCAATACAGTTTAAAATGTTTAAAGGGATTTAATTATCCAAATTTGTACTGAGTATTTAACTTACTTTCTTTAACATGAGCTAATCAAATATTAATCAAAGAAAAATGAGATATTAATTCTTAGATTATATAACAAGATTACTAATTTAAATTTAAGGAAAACAGAATTTTTAATTTTGTAACTTAAAAATTAAATATTAATTTGATATTTTATTAAATGTAAATAGTTTTCAGGGATGTTAAGTATAGCATAGAAACTATAATCACCCTGGCTGGTGTGGCTCAGTGGATTTAGTATCAGCCTGTGAATGGAAAGGTCATGGGTTCGGTTCCCAGTCTGGGCACATTTCTGGGTTGTGGGCCAGGACCCCAGTTGGGGATGTGTGAAAGGTAACTGATCGATGTATCTCTCACACATTGATGTATCTCTCTTTTTCTTTCTCCTTCCCTTCCCCTCTCTCTAAAAGTAAATAAATAAAATATTAAAAAAAGAAAATATAGTCAATAATATTGTGATAAATATATATGATGTTGGATAGGTACTAGATTTATTAGGGTGATCACTTCATAACTAATAAATGTCTAATCACTATGTTGTACACTTGAAACTAATATAATATAGTATGTCAACTGTAACTGAAAAATAAAAATTATACTTAGAAAAAGCTCTGACTGGTGGCTCAGTTGGTTAGAGCATTGTTCCATTCACTTAAAAGGTTGTGGATTCGATGCTCATTCAGGGCACATACCTAAATTCTGAGTTTGATTCCTGGTTGGAACACATACGGGAAGCAGCTGATGGATGTTTCTTTCTCTTGCTCTCTCTCTCACTCTCTCTCTAAGATCAATAAACATACCACTGGGTTAGGATTTTTAAAAAATTAAAAAGAACCTGTTCCGTCCCACTGCTCAGTCTCTATGCCAGAGGCAAGTTCTGTGCTGCAGGTGCCAAAATCCTGAGGACACAGTCTCTTCAACACATCCAGCACCAGGGAATTAGCAACCTCAATGGCAGAAGCAGCCACAGCTACCTCAGCTCGTCCCTGAGTCCTTCCCTTCACCCCACTGAAAGCCTGTCCCGAACACAAGGACAACCCTTTCATCCTCCCTCTGAGGATCCTGGGCCTGATAGACAGATGCAGGGAGGACTGAGGACCAGACTGTGGGCATCAGCAAATATATGGTCAATGGTGCTCTGGAGAGTCTCTGTGATTACAACTCTCACCTTTTCCTGGGACATATGCTGGAAAGGATCAACAGACATCCAATTTACTCAGATATAATTCCAGGTTAATAAAGTTCTGGCAGAGATGATAATACTTGATTTACTAAGGCTGGAACAATTGCCTGTCACGTGACAAGAATGGTAATGTGTCAAAAAACTGAAAAACTGCAAAATTTGGATCTTCTTCTGCTCTTCTGCCTTAGAAGTAAGAAAAATGGAGAATTGATATTCAAAGGAGATCCAAGATGGTGGAAAAGTAAGTGGAAGTTACACTAACATCCTCCCAGGACTAATCTGGAATTACGACTAAATTGTACAGAAGTCATCCTGAATAACCAACTGAACACTAGCTGGAGGGAAGCCTTATAACCATGGACTGAGAGAAAAAATCACTTCACCACAACGAGACTGGCTCCTGTGGCTGACAGCTGAAGTTTCAGAGATATTTCAGTGGCTGGGGGTTCCCCTTGAGAAGTGTGGGGTATAAACCTCAAGCTGGGCTTCCCAGCCTACAGCACCAGAGCCAAAAGGGAACCCAGATAATACTCAGTTGTGAAAAGGAGCAGGGTTTCTGTCTTCCAGGGAGAGACAGCTGGAGACTCAGAGATCATCTTAAAGCACCAAAACACAAAATTTCATATGCAGCCAATAACACAGGGCTCCAGCAGAAGGAGAGCACAGTGGACTAGAAACACTTGAGAAGAGTCTGGGGTTGGTGGCTCTGGGGTGAGAACTGAAGGAATAGTCAAAGGATCCCTGTAGTGAGTCATTTCCCATACTGCAGAAACTATCTTTCTAAGGCAGAACACTCCTCTCCAAATGGCATCAGCCTGAGGAGAAACAATAGTCCCACCCACAGGAATTACTCTGCCCAACCACGTGTAGTTTAAGCTGGGGTGCTGATTATAGCTCGAGACTATATCATTGATTAGCTTAACAACTAAGGTGGATTTCTGGGAGCACTATGAGACTTTAGCTGACCCACTCAGAGGCCCAAGCTGATAAAAGCTGGCCTTGGTGCACAGCCTGGTTCTCTTTGCAGACAAGCAGGCCCAGCAGAGGGAGCCACAAGCTGTGGATTGCTGATAGCTCCAAAGAGGTTGACCAGGGTCAGTCATAAGCGGCATCTGACAAAGGCCTATACCAGAGTCTTTGCAGATCTATCTAATACATAGAAACAAATACAAAGAAGCAGCCAAAATGGGAAGACAAAGAAATGGACCCCAAATGAAAGAACAAGATAATTCTTCAGAAGAGCTACATGAAATGGAGACAAGTTGTCACATAGAGAGTTTAGAGTTTTGATTATAATGATAGTCAACAGCATGAAAAAAAGACATAGAAACCATAAGAAAGGATCAGTCATAAATAAAGAATGCAATATCTAAAATAAAAAATACACAGGAAGGAATAAACAGGAGTTTAGATGAAGCAGAGGTACAACATTTGCAATCAATAAATGTGATTCACCACATAAACAAAATGAAGGATAAAAATGATCATATCAATAGATGTACAAAAAACATTTGATAAAACCCAGCACCCATTTATGATAAAAACTCTCGCCAAAGTGGGGTTGGGGGAAAATACCTAACATTATAAAGGCCATATATGACAAACCCACTGTCAGCATCATATTCAGTTGGAAAAAGCTACAAGTATTCACCGTAAGAATAAGAACAAGATAGGGATGACTGTTTTCACCTCTTTTATTCAACATAGTACTGGAAGTCCTAGCCACAGTAATTAGGCAAGAAGAAGAAATAAAAGGCATCCAAATCAGGTAGAAAAGAAAGCAGTAAAACTGTCATTATTTGCAGATTATGTGGTATGGTACAGAAAGAACGCTGAAGATTCCAACATGAAATGACTATAACTGATAAATGAATACAGCAAAGTAGCAGGATACAAAATTAATATTCAGAAATCAGTTGCATTTTTATATGCCGATATAAACTAACAGAAGGGGAAATTAAGAAAACAACCCCATTCACAATTGCTACAAAAAGAATAAAATACTCAGGAATAAACCAAACCAAGGATGTGAAAGACCTGTCCTCAGAAATTTATAAGACACCAAAGAAAAAAATTGAAGAAGATACAAACAAGTGGAAGCACGTACCAAGTTCATGGATAGAAAGAATTAACATCGTTAAAATGTCAGTTAATGAGTGGATCAAAAAAGTATGGTACATTTGCACAATGGAATGCTATGCAGCAGAAAGAAAAAGAAGCTCCTACCCTTTGCATGGATGTAATTGGAGAGCATTATTCTAAGTGAAATAAGCCAGGCATTGAAAGGCAAATACCGTATGAGCTCACCTATAAGTGGAACCTAATCAACAAAACAAGCAAGCAAGCAAAATATAACCAGAGATCTTGAAATAGCAAACAAACTGACAGTTACCAGAGGGGAGGTTGGTAGGGATAATGAAGGGGAAAGGGGGAAAGGTTGTCAAGGAACATGTATAAAGGACACATGGACAAAGACAAAGTGGGGTAGGATCCAGGGTGGGAGGTGGGGATGGCTGGGGTCGGGGGAGTGGTAGGGGAAAAATGGAGACAAATGTACTTGAATATCAATTTTTAAAAAAGTCCACATCACCCAAAGTAATCTATAGATTCAAAAGAATTCCTATCAAGATTCCAATGGTGTATTTACCAAACTAGAACGAATATTTCAAAAATTTCTATGGGGCCACAAAAGATCCTACATAATAACAGTGATCCCAAGAAAGAAGAACAAAGTTGCAGGAACCACACCTCCTAATATCAAACTATACTATAAGGCCATAGTAATCAAAACAGCATGGTACTATCATAACAACAGACGCATAGATCAGTAGAACAGAATAGAGAGTCCAGAAATAAACCCACACCTTTATAGTCAATTAATATTTGGCTGAGGAAGCAAGCACATACAATGGGCTAAAGAAGTTTATTCAATAAATGGTGTTAGGAAAATTAGACAGATATGTGCAGACAAATGAAGCTAGACCATCTTCCTTCATGACATATGAATAAATTCAAAATGAATTAAAGACTTAAATGTTAGACCCAAAAACCATAAAAATCCTAGAAGAAAACATAGGCAGCAAAATCTCAGACATTGCTCATAGCAATATTTTATGAGATATATCTCCCTAGGCAAGGGAAACAAAGAAAAAAAATAAACAAATGGAACTACATCAAAATTAAAAGTTTATGCACAGCAAAGAAAGTGATCAACAAAATAAAGAGACAATCCACTGAATGGGAGAACATATTCACCAATATATCTGATAAGGGGTTAATATCCACAATTTATAATGAACTTACAAAACTCAACACCAAAAGAACCCCAAACAACCAAATTAAAAAATGAGCAAAGGACCTAAGGAGGTCATACAGATGGCCAATTGACATACAAAAAGATGCTCAATGTCACTAATCATCAGAGAAATGCAAATAAAAACCATGATGAGATACCATCTAATAATACCTGTCAGAATGGCTGTCATCAATAAATCAATAAACAACAAATGCTGGCAAGGATGTGGAGGAAGGGGAACCCTTTTGCACTGTTCGTGGGAATGCAGATTGGTGCAGCCACTGTGGAAGGCAGTATGGAGATACCTAAAAAAATTAAAAATGCATCTGCCTTTTGACTAAATGATCCCACTTCTAGAAATATGTCTGAAAGAACCCAAAAACAATAACTAGAAAGAACAGAAGTACCACTATATTCATTTTAGCATTATTTGAAATCACCAAAATATGGAAGCAACTCATGTGTTCACCAATAGATGAATGAATTAAACAACTATGGGACATTTGTCAAATGGAATACTACTCAGCCATAAAAAAGAAAAATTTTGCAACTGTATGGATGGACCTGTAGAACATAATGCTAAGTGAAATAAGGCAGTCAGAGAAAGATGAATACCATATGATTTAACTCTTATGTGGAATCTAATGAACAAACTGATCTAACAAGGAGAATAGAGCAATTCATAGATGGAGAACAGGATGACAGCTGGGGGAAGATTTAGGGTGTGGAAGGACTGAGCAAAATAGAAAGAGGACTCCGGACATAGACAACAGTGTGGTGATTGCTGGGGGGAGGGGCTATAAGGGAACCAAATGGTATTAGAAAAAATATAATAAATATTAAAATTTTTAATAAAATAAATTTAAATGAAATAATGTAGTTTTTTCTACTCCTCAAGATTTCTATTCAAGACATAAAAACAAACAAGTAAAGCTCTTGACAATAGCAAAAGACATAACTTAACTATGTTTAAATATATTGGGTGGACCAAGAAATTCATTTAGTTTTTTCCACATGATGGCTCTAGTAGTGCTTCATTGTCTCTAACTTCATTCATAACAATTTAGTTAGATTGTATTGTGACAGCTCTCATATCAGCATGCATTTAAAAAAATTATTAAAATAGGTGAATTTTTGTGCAGCCATTTTAATGATTAAGATGGAAGAAAATATGCAACCTTTTCTGCATATTTATGTTTATTATTTCAAGAAATGTAAAAACATAATGGAAATGAAAAAATAGATTTATGCATTACATGTTGAAGGTCCTATGACTGATCGAATGCATCAAAAGTGGTTTGCTCCCTCCTCCCCTGTTTGCTGTCAGTCTGTTCCTTGTTTCCATGCCTCTAGCCCTATTTTGCTTGCTTGGTTTTGTTTTTTCTTTGTTGTTGTTCATAGGGGAGGGGAAGGAGGAAAAGGTGGAAAGAAGGGGAAGGGACTAGTCAAGGAACATGTATGAATGACCCATGGACATGGACAACAGAGTAGGAATTAACTGTGGGAGTAGGGGATATGCTGGGCATAGGAGAGCAAAGGAAGAAAAAAATGGGACAACTGTATTAGAACAACAATAAAATATTTAATTAAAAAAGTAGTTTGCTAAGCTTCTTGGTACTACTGTCATTTGGCCAAATAATTCTTTTCTGTGAGGCTATGTTAGGTATTGGAAGATGTTTACTTGCAACCCTGGCCTGTACCCAGTGTAAGCCAATAACAAGAGATAGCTGATATACTGAAAATATCCAAATAAATAAAGTTATTGGTGAAAATGAAAAATGTATCATTTATTTTACAGTAAAAACTAAAAGAATTTTTTGACCAACCCAATAGATAACATCTAAATACCTAAATTTCTTTGCTTTTTATGCTCCTAAAATTTCTGGAATATAAATGATACACAACAGTCTTCTTAACCTAAGGAAGAGAATTATTAGATTTTTAAATTTTCTTTTAAATACAAAGCTCCTTTAACCGTCAGGCATGGAATGTGGAATATGTTTGTACAAGGTCTGTCCATAAAGTATCCATCCATGTGCTATGAAAAGTAGAAACATTTATTGAAGAAGATAGAAAATACAAGAAACATTATACATAGGACAATGGTGTCTCAGTCCCCTTCAAAGTAGGTGGCTTGGGACCTCACACAGTTTTCCCAGCATCTCTTCCACTGTTCAAAGCACTGCAAAATCCTTTGTTGGAATCACCATCAGCTGTCAGGTTGTATTTTCTTGAATCTTGTTGACAGTCTGAAATCACCCTTTCAAAGGTGATTTTAGTTTTGGGGAAAGCCTGAAGTCTCAGGGTGCAAAATCTGGGCTGGAGTGGGACTGAGACACCTGGGTGAATTCATGTTTCACCAAAAAACTCTTCAGGCCTTCCAGAATGTGGATCACCTTCAACAGATTCTCCACCATCTTTGAAGCATTTGTGCCACACTTTTATTTGCACTGCATTCATTGCATCATCCCCCCAAACCTTCTGAATTATCCAAATAGTTTTCATGGACAACGTTCAAGCTTAAGACAAAATTTGATGCAGATTTATTGCTTTACTTGCTCAGTCATTTTGTATGCAACAACCACACAATACACATTTTTACTCGATGGTGTCTACCATAACAACTGACTAGCACAGCGAAGTCATAATTGTTCATGCCTGAGCATTCCAGTTCACGCTCCCTGGCTGCCAGGTTGCATCAATGTTGAGCAAACCATTCTTGTTACATCAACAATGGCTGGACTTTTTCTGAACAGTTTTCTTATTACAAAATGCAATTGCTCATTTAGTTTTTTAAATGATCTGTGTAAATCCATGTCTGTCACTAAATAAATTACAAAAACACTTCTATAGCTAGAAAAAAGTCTCATATCTGTCATCTTTTTCTCTCTCTCTGCCTCAGTAAGATGCTCTTTTTTCATTTCCATTCTGCGCGCATCTGCTCATATAAAACTGCAAATTTAGCCACTACTATGGTGCAGGCACACTGCATTTCATTAACTGTCTGGCCAGACTCATGAATTTCTTTTATGCACTTGGTGTCCTCATACCACAGTGATTGCACAGTAGCAAATAGCCTATACTATGGACAACCATGATAATCTCACACCATACATGGCTATATACTTATTGCTTTGGACACTTCTTGATATCCATATTTTTGTTAATAAAAAAGTTCCTACCACACTCTCTTCTAGATTAGTTTAATTGAAGAGTACCCTGTAATCGTAGGCAAATTGTAAAATACACAACAAATGAAAGTTACCATATACTAGTACTGAATTAATGTGTAACAGGGCTTCCTTGCTACTGTAAAATTGAAATAAAATTTAGAAAAAATTGGATGTTTGGATGCTAAAGCTAATATGAGAATCTCTTTTATCATCCTAGAGGTAAAACTTTTATGTTTATTTCATTAACTTCCTTTATCTTTTGGGGCACCTTATAATGATGTTTTATATGTTTTGCATTTAAAACTATAAAATATATTGTCCTAATAAAAAGACCATTATTTTCCTGCTTTATACATTGGGATTTCATATAAAATTTAATTTTTAGAAAGAATTCCCTGCTTTAAAAAAAAGGTTGAAAAGCCACTAATTTACATCAAGCTTACAGCATTCTAGTTTTTCGTTAAAATTACAGTATTCTCCCTTTTTGTTTTATGCAACACTCCTCCAGCAACAAATAAAATTTCTTGAAGATTTCAAGATATTTCTTCCTTCTTCAGTCTATAAAGATTCCTTGTGTAATCTAAGCTAAATTCAACATTTTGGACTTGGCTTTCTAGGCAGAAATAAACTGACTTGACTTTGGCTATCCAAATATATTTTTGTTGGTTGCTCCCACAGATTCTCTAGTCTGGGAAAGATAGCCATGATGCTCTGCCCCAACTTTCTCATCTCCTGCCTTTGACAGGTTTTGCTAAATCCCTGCATTGAGCCATCATCAATTTATTCAGGTTGATCTGTGAAATTAAGCCCATATGACATTGTCTCTTTCTAAATGTGGTATGCTTTGCAACTTGGTCATTCTATCCTTAAATCTGAAAGTTTTTCCATCTCTTCCTTTCAACTGCCCTAACTCCTCCTTTGTCTTCACAGTCTACACACCCACAGGCTTTTTATTAACTTCCTGAATTCATGATGATCACTTCTTTCCACAGTTTATAATTTAATTTTGCCTAAAAGCTTTCTTTGCTTTATGGTCTTCCCACCAGCATAATGGACTTCTATATTTCTTCACAAGCTTGTGATGCCTGTAGGGATCTATTCTTGAAGGGTGGAAAGAGTTCTTACTGCAAAAACATGTCTATAATTTAGTCTCAGTCCTGTCTGTCATTTAGTGAATCTGCAATTTTACCAAATCAGTTAAATTTCCATAGTTTAACATTTTCTTCTGTAAAATGGGAATAATAATAAATGTTGTGCTTTAGAAAAGAGTTCTCATACATGGAATGGTCTGCTGCTCGTTTGGCTAACTACCTTACTAGAATCATCATGAATGAAAAACCGGTCACCAAGTTGTTCCAGTTCAGAAACCTGATCTTATTAACACACTTTGAGTTGATAGGTTGTAAGAATCTGACTCAGAGAGAGCTCCAGTGGTGCAATTGGTTAGTGTGCAATACTTATAAGAACCTGACTGAGGAAACTAATGATTCTCTTTGTTTGTTTGTTTTTTTTTTCATTTTCTTCATAGATGACCTCTCTAATCCAAGACTTCAGATGCATTTTATACACCAATAACCTGCAAATGTCCAGGAAAATCCAGATCTCCCTACTAAACTTCATTGCCATATATCAAAATGTTCCCTGAGAGATCTCACATACTTCTCAAACTTAACATATTCAAACTGAACTCTTGTTTACCACATAACATCTACATTCACACTCAGAGCCACATTTAATTGATTTCTCCTTTGCCTGTGCTCATTTTAATGACTGGATGGCAACTCTTCAACCCAATTGCTCAAGCCAAAATCCTGAAACTGCTCCTGTATCCAATTAATCACCAAGTCCTAGTAATCCTGTTTTATATACATATAATTTTATCCCCTTCTGTCTGTACTCTTATTCAAGTTATCATTATCCCCTGACTGGACTGTTGCAAAATTCTTCTACCTGGTCTTTCCATTGTTAATTAATTCTTTATGTAGCAACCAGAAGGATTTTTTTAAAGCACGATGTCATTATGTGTAATTTTATCTTTATATTTTATACTCAAAATAAATCCTAACTGACTCCAAGGCCCTTTGTGATCTGGTCCCTTCTACCCTTTGAGGATCATTTCATGTGTGCCTTTTCTCCCTTGATCTCTTCCCATCTGCATTGGCCTATCAGATCCTCAAACACCCCTCAGATCTTTACCACCTTCTGTCTGGCAGCTTTCCCTGCATTCCACTATCTGGTTAACTCCTAGCTCCACTTAAAGTATCAGAAAAGCCTTTTCTAATCCTGCAGTCTAATATAGCACTCAGCACACGATGTTTTTATCACACGATACCTCGTTTGTCAGTCTCCCCTCTGGACTATAACGCCAGACCGGGAACTACCTACCATTAAATCAGCACCCTCTGGTGCCTGCTATATACTAGGGGCTCAAGAAGTATTTGAAGACTGACTGGATTAATACACATTTATTCACTTTCTAGTGATTAGTATCCAAGTTATTTATTTTCCTGGTATCTGAAAAACTAATCAAAGGAGAAGCACTGGCTTGATAAGCATGGACAATTAAAACCTAGGTATTTATAAAGTGTCAGGAAAAACTCTGTTCCATGAATTTTACATCTTTTTTCTCATGTGAGCATCCCTCTTGATTGAATTGGACTAGATAAACATTCCAATATTTTCCTCCCCACTCCAGTTCCTCTGCACTTCTAATAAGTCTTTGTGATTACAAACAATTGAGTTGCTTCAGACAGTCATATTACAATACTATTGATTGGGTAATAGAATTAGTCTACTACAAATAATAGCAACTATAACCACAAACATTTATATCATACTTTATGATTTTCTAAGTGATCTTAATGTACATTATCTCTTTTAATCTTGGAGTCTGGGACTG
>PVKM010009803.1:11770-36421 GCA_004027735.1 Carollia perspicillata | reverse complement strand
ATTCAGAAAATGCCAGTGCTCTACTTATCTGCTTCACGTGTGCTAGATTTTGTTAATGTTTTAGTAAAACAAAGGCAAAAATACATAGTTTTATATTTCAGAATCATACAATACAGTGAAGTAGAGAGGTTGGTAAAAGCCAATTACAATATAATGTAAACAAAGGATAAGATGAAAGCAAGAGGATTATGTAATCCAATTGGTGGAAATGAAAAGGGGCTGGAGAATTAAAAGAAGGTAAGTAAAAGGAAATAACTTGATAATTGCAGGATGATTTGAACTTGCCCACTGAAGAAGGAGAAGCATGGCATTTTAAGCAGAGGAAATAGTGCCTGCATAGATCAAAAAAGGAGAAAATAACAGTAGGTGTAGAGTATGATATAAGCTAGAGGATGGGCAGTAGTGGTGAGACAGAAGGTAGAAGGCTGGCAGGGCAAGAACTAAGACAGGTCATAGAAAGAATTTGTATTCTATATTGAGGATCATGAGGGCCCATTAAGAAATTCAAATGTGCAAATCACTTAATTAACCTTCTCCTTAGAAACATTTTCTTGGCTCTCGTTAGAGAGTGATTTAGAGAAAAGGCTAAAGCAGAGAGACCAGTGAAAAGACTTTTATAGTCATCCAAAACAGAGATGATGAAAATGATAATGGTAACTTTTGGAGGTGTCTATCTCACTGTTATAAAACTAATTGAGGGCAATATCTCCGGAGAAAGTCAGCAATTTATTTGGGTAGAGCACTAAATTATCAATATGAGTCTACATGGTAACTGAGAATGGAGAGGAATGGACTGGTACTTGAGATATTAAGGACATAATGAGTACACAAGAATTGGTGGTTGTTTGGAGGGAGGAGAATGAGACTTATTGAGAAGTTGAGGGTGACTTTTGAGCTTTTTGGTTTGTCAGTTGGGAGGATAAGAATCCCACAAACTGGAGAATTTTTAAAAGGATGATGATAAATTCAGTTTTGGGCACATTAAATTGAGCTGACAGATTTGGCAATACCTAAATGATTTGGAAATTTAAAGGTGATATCTCATTTATAGCTATATTGAGAAGTTAATAGAAACTATTGGAGTCAATGAAATCACCTCTCCAAAATGCATACTGAGTGAGAAGGTAAGAGAGGTCTTCCCTGAGAAATAAAAACATTAAATAAAAATCAGAGGAAAGGGAACGATAGGAGGAAGTGTATCCCTCAAAAAAAGATAAAACGGAGATGAGTGCAAGGAATGAACACCAGGAAGATGTGGAATCGTGAATGACAATGTCAAAAGAGGACAGCAGAAGGATTTATTGGCAGTTTTGTGGTGAGAGTTCAAGAACAAAGTATCCATTGAAATTTAGCAGCATGAAGATAAAGGGAATCTAGGTAAGAGTAATTTTAGTGGAGTAATTTAGGTAGAATCAAGTTTCCAGTGGCCTGAAAGACTAATGGAAGACAAGAATTGGATTCCGTGGCCGTAAAAACTAACTTCAAAGTGCTTAATCATAAAAGAAGTGGGAGAAAATAACAGCCAATATAGACCATGAGGTTGAGAGGCAATTATTTTAAACAGAGAAAATTTGTGTTGAAACATGTGGAAAGCACACACAGCGGAAGAATTTACTGAGGGAAGATAAGTTAACTGATAGGGCAGTAGATGATGAGAAAAAGATGGTCCCCAGGACATGTTATACAGGAAGAACGATGTCTCTTCAAATTTGAAATGAGTGTAGAAAAAAGGATGGAAGCCAATGCAAGCATATTTGTAGATGAGGATGTCACCAAGTTGAAAGTTTCCATTTAACAACTTCTATTTTCCTCACAAGTTAAAAAGCCAATTAGCTAACAATGGCAGGGGACATGATGGGATCTGATATTGTAAAAATACGGAGATTTACCTAGCATGATGGATTGTAGGCGAACCAAGTAAACCAAAGATGGATTAGTGGTAAGTGTTTCAGGTCCACTTGTGGTTGTCAAATTGTAGTGGTCATAAATGACTCAAAGTTGTGTTTCCCCTCTACAGCAGTGCTGTGTAGCTCAGGTGTGGGGGTAGGGGAGAATGGCCACCGCCATTTTGACTTGGGGCTGTTGTCTGCTAGACCATTGCTGTGGAAGTCCAATGGGACAAGATAACAGAATTTTATTAGCAATCATGTCATGAAGTCTAAGCTGAATAAAAATTACAGTGAAGATAGGAAGGGATTGATAAAGCAGAAAATTAAAGTCTGAATGAATTTAAAAAACAAGAACAGTGGGTAAAGTAAGAAGGATAAAAGATTTTGGTAAGAGAGTGGGATGCTTAATTTAAGTATTTGAGGACTCAAACAATCCCAGGTTCTATAAGATCCAGGTTGTGGTCATGGAAATGGTAAAGGACAGAAAAAGTGAAACTCTTAAACTGATGATGTCAAGGAACTTAGAGGTCAGTGTCGGAGGGATCATACGTGGGCCCTCCAATCTTTCCTACCTACAATCAATTCCCCTGATCATCAAAACCTGTTTTACAACTTAGTACCATCTAGACACTGATAACTGAAAAATTTACACCTCTATACCGGGTCACTCCCCTAAACTTCAGAATTTTGTATCCAACTAAATATCTATTTGGCACATCTACTTGTATATCCAGAAAGAATTTAAAGCATAACAAGTTCAAAAGTGAGCTGATCTTGTCACTGTCCACAAATCTGCAGTTTTCCCTGTATCAGTTAATGGCTACTTCAGGATACTATTTCTAGGAGTCAAAATTTTAGAGTCATCTTGTAGGTTCTATCTTCATAATTTATCCAGAATCCAACCAATTCTCACCACCCCTACAAAATTATCATCCTGACCAACTCCTTAATCCTTTCTCACATGTCCATTTTTTAGTGAACCAAGCAGGAAAATTTTCTTAAAATATAAATCAGATTATGTCACATCTAGATTTACATATTTGTTGGCTTTCTATCTGATAAAAAAAGTCCCCAAGTCCACGGGGTTTCTAAGATCCTTCATGACTTTTTTTCTTGCAGTGCTTCTAGGAACTCATCTAGTACCTTCCATGCCTAACTCATTTCACTTGGGTTACACTAACAATGTTGCTGTCCCTCTACTGAGGTAAGCACATGCTATTATTCCTTCTGCTTTCTACACGGACTCCACAGATATCCCTGTGGCTATACCCTTATTTTAGGTTTCTGTTCAAATGCTGCTTTGACAGAGAGATCATCATGAACACTCAATATTTTTTTCTCTGCTCCTACATGTTTATTGTTTGTTTTGTTTTACTAGAATATACAACTCTATATAACTAGAGGCTCTGTCTCTTTTCACTATTACATTCCAAAGGTGTAGAATAATACCCATTTATGAGTTCCTGTATGATCATATTTGTGTACTTAAGATGATAAGACTGTGCTCTGGTTGGGTAGCTCAGTTGGTTGGAGTGTTGTCCTGTTACTCCAAGGTTGTGGGTTCAATCCCCAGTCAGGGCAAATGCAAGAAGCAACCAGTGAATGCATAAATAAGTGAAACAACAAATTGGTCTCTCTGTTTCTCTCTCTCTCAAGTCAATTTAAAAAGATGATAACACTAGCAAAATACTACATGAAAGAGATTGAAGCTGCTGTAATAATTCTGGAGTGAGATTATATGGATGTACTTCAGACTGTGATAGTGGTAGTAAGAATTAAAATTGCAGAAAATAAAATCTTACCAGAACACTATAAGAAGAATCTTATAGTGGGGTGGGGAAAAATAGGACTGAAGGATAATGTCAAATGTTGGCCACTGGGAATAATATTAAGTCAGAAGGATATAGTTTGTATACTGTATGTCTTATTTATTCATCCCATTTAATTATCACTATATATCAGCCTCTTAATAGCAGGAATTTCTGTCTGATTCACAGCTGCAACCCTAATGCTCTGAACATGACTGGCATATAGTAGACCTTCAATAAATATTTAATGAGCTAATTAATGAACCAAGCATGATAATGCCAGTAGGTCTGAAGATGGAAAAAAGTGAATAAGCATTTGCAAACTTTAATAAATAAATAGATGTAAAGTGGAGCTTCTGTTGTTGATTTAGAATTTTATTTAAATACTCAAAACATAGTACCATTGGTAATAAGTATCCCCACATTCTATGGAGAAGTGCTAGACATACTCGCCACAAACTTCATAATTTCTAGGGTAGTAACAGTCCTGAAAGGGTAAGTCATCACCTTTAGCCTCTCTAAAACAATGAGAAAGGACTAATTAGCAGAGTTTAAGCTGGTAGGTAGTACTGCACAACTTTTACTTCTGAAGAAGACAAGGGTTTGGTTCCCTGAAGCCAAATGAGGGTGGACCCAAAGCAATGACATATACATGACCTCTCTGTTTTGGGATATAGTTATTTAGCAGCTAAATCACCATGGAATAGACGTGAGGGCAGAAACAAATTAATGTGTATTCCATGCATAAAACTGAATCAGATGCTCGTATATGCCATTATAGGTATGGGCTGGAAAGAAAGAAATCAGTGACATCATTAACTAATTAACTAATTAATTGATTAATATTACAGCTTGTCAAAATAGATACTTAATATGTTGATGGCATGAGTGAAGATCTAGTCAAAATAATACACAAGAATTTTATCATGAGAGATATGTAAGGCTTAGAATATATGATACCAGAAGATCTCCATGGTTGGTAGTTTCCTATTCATGAATGTATTACTGATTAGAACTATTTAAACATCTATATTTTAACACAGTCAAAATACTTAATTGGAGGGCACATTAGAATGTGGGTTCCTATATTCAGAAATTTAAATTATGTTAAATATGAAAATGAGCAAAGAGATATGCATTATAAACTAACACCTGAAAGCTGGGTTTGAAATAACACTGCATGTGGGGAGCATGTTTGAGATCTGCCAACATATCATTTCATTGATGATTAATGTCATGGGGAGCATTTTAGAAATGACTTTTTCAGTATTGGTCAAGGTATTTGGGAAGCTCAGAGTAATAAAACAACTTCTTATTGCAAATAGATTCTTACTTGTTACCTACTGTTAATTTTTAATCAATCTGTAAGAATAAATTTACTTGAAATTGTTTGTAGGAAAGCCAATATGATAATGAAAAAGGACAAATAAATTAAATAAATCAGGAACTTGCATTGTGGGCAAGATACATTATTTTTGTTAATAATAAAATATTGACATATATAAAGATATACTAAGTTTCCTGATCATAAAAAAATAAAGTTTGATATAATTAGTTTAATTTACTTTTCCTTGCTTCCCTAAATACCCATCATAATTTTGTCAAAAATAATAATATAATTTCAACTACAGATATTATACATATTTGTATTTTATTATTTTTTCTACCTTCTTTTTTATTTCTGTTTAATTATAAACATAAATTTATTTGTATACATGTGTTCATGTACTTATAGCATATATAAACATGTGAATATATAAAACACATATAACATATATATCTATATGTATTTCCTCTTACAAAAAAGGACAGATATTTTAGTTTCTTGAGTCCTTGACTAAACAAAAGAGTGGTTTCTAATTAGACTGTTCTTATCTAACACAATAAAGTGGGACTATTTATATTCTTGATCAAAGATGCATATAATTTAGGATGTTTAGCTGAAAAAACAGATGGGTGAATACAGCTTTATACACATAATTGCTCATTAAAATGTGAAAAATATAAACTAAAAATAAAGGTTTAATTAAAAAGCATGTTTATAATGCCTTGTGTGTGCTCAGGACTATTCTGGGCACTTCAGAAAAAATAAAAGATAACAACTCAGTGCTGTAGCTACTTACACTCTAACTGGTTAACAATTGTTTCTTTTAAAAACATGATCCATACGTGTAAAATAGGATGCACAGAAGTAAATAATACAAAGGAATACAAAAAATACTTTTGTGTATAGGGAAATAATGATGACAAGTATGTTTTAGGGGATCTTATTTTTATTTTCTGGGAAGACATTTTATTTTATTTTTAAAAGATTTTATTTACTCATTTTTAGAGAGAGAGAAAGGGAGGGAGAAAGGGAGGGAGAGAAACATCCATGTGTGAAAGATACATCAATCGGTTGCCTCTCACATCGGTTGTCGTGGGGACCTGGCCCACGACCCAGGCACATGCCCTGACTGGGGATCGAACTGGTGATCTTTTGATTCATAGGCCAACACACAATCCATTGAGCTATACCAGCCAGAGTGGAAAGACTTATTTTAACAGTAAATGTCGAACCAGGTCTTGAAGAACTAATTTGCATCAAATTAAAGTCTTGTTTTGAGTAATAGTAAATCAAGGGCCTTTTTCTCCTGGTATCCCAAAATAGTTCAATTCTATATAGGCTTGAAGATTTTCGTTAACTTATTTATTTTTAGAGAGAGAGAGATAGAAACATCCATGTGCCAGAGAAATATTGATTGGTTGCCTCTCTTACACTCCCAACAGGGGACCTGGCCTGCAGCCCACACTTGTGCCCTGACTGGGAATTGAACCAGTGATGTTTTGGTTTGTGGGAAGACGCCCATCCCACTAAGCCACACCCATCAGGGCTCTGCAGGCTTTAGCAACCAATAAAGCTGGCTGCTGCCACTTGTTTACAGTACATCTTTTTAAATTTAATTGTGAAAGTTTTTTTAGAATATGAAATTAAATCTTGTTTTTAATATTTTTTAAATTATATATTTTTTTATAGGAAGTCCTAGGCACCCTCCATGTGCTTGTGTATTCATAAGCCTCAATGAGTTTCAGCTACTGGGTATGCTTGCACCCAGCTGACCCTCTAAGGAGGGTCTGATGGGCAATTCCAGCGTAGGATGAAGCAACAGGATGTCCGTGGATCCAGGGCTGCTGCTGTTGCTTTTTCAGGGATCCCAATGTGGTGATTGATTCTCTATCTTCTTCAGCAAGATGAGAAAGTTTTCTGAGAATTTACCTCCTTTTCACTATTAGTATTCATTCACCATAGCTTGGCTGGGTAAGAAATTACAGACTTTTTTTTCTTGGCGTCCTCCCCTTTGCTCTCATTGAGCTTCCAGAGGAGGCCGTATTTAAGGATTCCTTGCCCTCTAGAACTTGTCTCTATGGGAAGGGACATTTATCTGGAAGGAAAACAACTTGTTTTTGCTACCTCTCAGTAACTATAATACATTGTCTCTTACAAATGCATATAGTCTGGGAAACATGAAACAGAAAAATGTAAATGCTTGATATTGCATGCATATTCTTCTTTTCCCCATCTGATAGTAATTATAACCACTATGGATACTTCAAAAAGAATTCTGATTTTATACACACACACACACACACACACACACACACACTCACACTGTGTGTATGTGTATGTGTACACCCCTATTATATAAACATACATATGTAATGATGAGAATGACATCCAGTTGCCTTTACCACATTCTAATTATTTAGAAGCAAATCACATGAACATAAGAACCACTTTTGTATGACACATGAGGCCAGAAAAATTATAAATTAAATTTAGAATTTTTATGTTTTTGCCTCCTTTGTCAAATATTAATTTACTGTAAAAGTTTGGGTTTATTTCTGGGCTCTCTAGTATATTCCATTGATCTATGTTCTGTTTTCATGCCAGTCCCATGCTCTTTTGATTACTGTGGCCTTGTTTTATTTGACATCAGGTAGCATGATTCCTCCATCTTTGTTCTTTCTCAAGATTACTGTTACTATTTGGGGTCTTTTGTGGTTTCATATATATTTTTGAAATATTTATTCTAGTTCTGTGAAATACATCATTAGTATGTTGATAGGATTTGTGTTGATTCTATAGATTACTTTGGGAAGTATGGACATTTTAATGATGTAATTCTTCCATCCATGAACACAGTATATGCTTCCACTTATTTTTGTCTCCTTTAATGTCTGTCTTCAGTGTTTTATAATTTTCCAAGCACAGGCTTTTTACATCCTTGGCTAGGTTTATTCCTAAATATTTTTTTGAAGCAATTGTGGATGTGATTGTTTTCTTACTTTCCCATTCTGATAGTTCATTATTGGTGTGTAAAAATGCAACTGATTTCTGGATATTTTGTATCCTGCTGCTGTACTGAATTTCTTTATCATTTCTAGTAATTTTTTGGTGGAATCTTTAGGGTTCTGTACATACAGTATCATGTCATCTGCAGATAATGTCAATTTTACTTATTCCTTTCCAATCTGAAAAAATGTAAAATTAATAATTTAAAAACATTTGTTTAATGTTTACAATTCAATAAATGTAATTGACATATTGATTAATGGGAAAAATCATATGATTATCTACATAGATGCAGACAAAATATAGACAAGTATTTGGCATTTATAATTACATATTGTATGTATTGATCACATAATGACTAAAGTGTAATGGTTTAATAGTGTTATATATTGAAACACTAATTATTTCTAATGGTAATATTTCCACATCTAACAATAAAAATGAACTTCCTTATTAATTAATTAGTTAATGTCTTTATGTCATCCAAATATTTATTAACTAGCATTTGCTAGGAACTCAACTGTTTTCTCTGCTCATGTGCACTCCTGCAGTTCTCTTCTGTTAAAATACTGGCAGTTCTTCATAGACATTCACTATAAAGAAAATATTACTCTATATTTATTAAATTGTTTATACATCAAAGCATTTATACGTCAGTAGTTATTCACACAGTACTCTACACTTATGAATATAGATAGCTGGATTTATTTCCATTTAATAATAAATATTTTTCTCTCACTCTTCCTTCTCTCTTTCCTTCTTTTTTTATTTAACCAAACATGATAGTTCTTCCAGATCTTTCTATATTTAACAGCTGGAATTGTATCTAATTTTTAAAATTAATTTAATATAATTACTGCATCATATAACTTATTTTTTGGCCAATCATACTAAATGAAATGAAAACATTTTAAAGAAATGTGACTTTTACCCTAGTTTGAAGTTTTTGAATGTGAAAAAGAAAAGATGGATTATTATAAGTACATTATACTTACTAGATATAATAAGTATATTTCCTGGATATTAGGATAATAAAAATATTTGCAAAAATGAGTGTACTCATGCATAATTAAAATGTTATGAAAAAGAATTAAAAAGTGTCACACTTATTATGTAAAAGATGGCAGGAAGGAGAATTAAGATTTAAAAAGTAATATTCATTTATTTTGTTAATCTGTGCAGAACTTTAATTCTAAAAACAAATCACCAGGACTCCTGTCCAAGATGGAGGCATAGGTAGATATACTTTGTTTCCTCACACAACCAAAAGCAGGACAACAACAAATTTAAAAACAAAAAATAACCAGGACTTCCAGAAAATCAAACTGAATGGAAGTCTGACAAGGAGTTAAAAAAGAAACATTTATTTAGACAAGTAGGAGGGGTGGAGACAGACAGCCAGTGGGGAGAGGACTCAAGGCCAGGTGGTGGCTGGAGGACTGGGTGAAGCAGCAGCTGCTTCAGATAAACTGGGAAGACCAACTGGGGAGCAAGAAAGACCACACAACCTAGGGTTCCAGCATGTGAAAAGAAAGCCTCAATACCTCTGGTTGTAAAGACCTGTGGGGGTTGTGGTGGCAGGAGAAACTCCCAGCCTCAAAGGATTGTTCATTGGAGAGACCCACAGGGTCCTAGAACACACACAAAACCACCCAACTAGGAGTCAGCTCTAGAAGGGCTCAATTTGCTTGTGGGTGGTAAGGGAAGTGACTGAAAGCAGGGTGACAGCAGCGCTGTGGCCGTGCCTTCTTGGACCCCTCCCCCACATATAGCACCGCAGTGTAGCAGTGCTGTATGCCACCGCTACAGCATGGGTTACGCCACCTTGGCGAATACCTAAGGCTCCACCCCTTACTATGTAACAGGCATGCTGAGACAAAAAAAAATATGGCCTGAATGAAAGAACAAATTGAAGCTTCAGAAATAGAACTAAGCAATGAAGAGATAGCCAACCTACCAGATGCACAGATCAAAACACTGGTAATCAGGATGCTCACAGAAATGCTTGAATGTGGTCACAAAATGGAGGACAAAATAAAGGCTATGCAAAGTGAAATGAAGAGAATTATAGAAGGGACCAATGGTAAAGGGAAGGAAATCAGGACTCAAATCAACCATTTGAAGCAGAAGGAAGAAATAAGCAAGCATTCGACCAGAACAGAATGAAGAAACAAGAATTCCCCAAAATGAGGAAAGGCTTAGGAACCTCTGGGACAACTTTAAATATTCCAACATCTGAATCATAGGGATGCCAGAAGGAGAAAAGGAAAACCAAGAGCAAGAAATCGAAAACTTATTTGAAAAAATAATAAAGAAGAACTTTCCCAATCTGGCAAAGGAAATAGACTTTCAAAAAGTCCAGGAAGCTCAGGGAGTCCCCAAAAAGTTGGACCCAAGGAAGCACACACCAAGGCACATTATAATTCCATTACCCAGTATTAAAGATAAGGAGAGAATCTTAAAAGCAGCAAGAGGAAAGGAGACAGTTACCTACAAAGGAGTTCCCATAAGGCTATCAGCTGATTTCTTAAAAGAAACCTTACAGGCAAGAAGGGGCTAGAAAGAAATATTCCAAGTCGTGAGAGGCAAGGATTACATCCAAGATTACTCTATCCAGCAAAGCTTTCATTTAGAATGGAAGGGCAGATAAAGCGCTTCCCAGATAAGGTCAAATTAAAGGAGTTCATCATCTCTAAGCCCTTATTAAATATAATGTTAAAGAGACTTATCTAAGAGAAAGAGGATGATCAAAAATATGAACAATAAAGCAACTCAGAAATAACAATAGCTGAACTTAAAAAAAACCAAAAACAATAAGAAACTAAGCAAACAACTAGAACAGGAACAGAACCACAGAAATGGAGATCACATGGAAGGTTATCAGCGGGAAGGGTGGGGAGAGAATGGGGAAAAGGTACAGGGAATAAGAAGCATAAATGGTGGGTAGAAAATAGACGGGGGAGGTTAAGAATAGTGTAGGAAATGGAAAAGCCAAAGAACTTATATGTATGACTCATGGACCTGAACTAAGGGGTGGGAGGAGATGCTGGTGGGAGGGGGTGTGCAGGGTAGAGGGGAATAAATGGGAGAAAAAAATGGGGCAACTGTAATGGCATAATCAATAAAATATATCAAGAAAAAAATGAGCAAAAAATATCGCCAAAATATTCATTATTACTAATAATTAATTAGGTATGGAATTTAGGTAACTATGATTGTAAAATATTAATAAATGCCTTTTGACCCAGTGATCCCACTTCTGGAAATATAGCCGAAGGAACCCAAAACACTAATTCAAAAGAACATAAACACCCCTATGTTCCTTGCAGTGTTATTTACAATCATCAAGATATGGAAGCAGCCCAAGTATCCATCAGTAGATTAGTGGATAAGGCAACTATGGGACATTTACACAATGGAATACTACTTGGCCATAATAAAGAAGAAAATTTAACCCTTTGAAACAATTTGGATTGACCTGGAGAGCATTATTGTAAGTGAAATAAAGCCAGTCAGAGAAAGACAGATATCATGTGATTTCACTCATATATGGAATCTAATGAACAAACTGAAATAAGAGCAAAACAGAGACAGACTCGTAGATGGAGAGCAGGATGACAGCTAAGGGCTGGGGTAGAGGATGGAGTGGTTCGAGGGGGAGTGATTGAGCGAAAAGGAAAAGGGACTCATGGGCATGGACAATAGTGTGGTGATTTCTGGCAGGAAAGGGTTGGTATGAGGTAACTAAATGGTAATGAAAAAAGTAGAATATAAATAAAGAAAAAATTAAAAGCATATAAACTAAAAAAGTGTTGATACATTTCTGGAACTTGTGTTTTGTAAGTATGTTTTGTTTATCTTATGTTTTTAATATCATAATTTAATCTCTTTCATCCCCAATATATTCAGGTATAACATAGCCTTTATCTGGTATTGTTTTTAGTATTAAGCTAAAGAATACAGGTGATATCCTGGGTCATATGATGAGCCTTCCTTCCTTCCTTCCTTCCTTCCTTCCTTCCTTCCTTCCTTCCTTCCTTCCATTCTTTTGCCTTTATTGTTTTTTAGTTACAGTTGTCCCACTTGTTATCCCCATTACTCAACCTTACCCTGTCCTCCACCGCTCCCACAGTCAATCCCCCTGCCAAATGTCTGTGCCCATGAATCCTCTATTCATGTTCCTTTACCTATGTGTGGATCAATTTCCTTTGGAGCATTAATCAACTCTTTGCTCATCAAAATAAGTCTTGATTTGCTCATCAAAACCAGATGATATTGGATGTCATAAGAAACACAGAAAGAATGCCATGCTCTAACCCTTAAGAGATCTAATTATAAAACTGTCAAAACATTAAATTCATATCTTTTAATGCTTTTTAAAGAACTTTAAATATTTATTGAGGCATAAAGTATTTTCATTTTCAAGATACTAAAAAAGAAGTCCCATTTATATTAATGTTGAAGATGTGCCAAGAATTCAATTATATTGTTTCCAAAGTGTAACTATAAAAATACAGGTTTTGCTAAAGTGTATGAAGGTTTTTATTTAGCTATCAAATCGAGCAGAATATCCATAGCCAGTCATATAACTCTTTTATTTTTTGCTGTCAAGGTTGGATTTAACAGGAATGACTGAGAAGACTACTTTCCTTGCTTTTCACTTCTTATTGCTTCTGGCAGACGAGGCTTTTTTTAAGCTAAAAAAATCATTTTTGTTTTTTTCTCATCCTAACAGATAAGTCTATAATCCTACACTTCAATTAATAGACTAACCATGTTATATTTAATTTTTTAGAATATTTGATTTATTTTCTGCACAGCTCATGTAATACACAGTATTACTGCCTTGTGCCTTCCTTTTCCCTTTTCATTGTTTTCTTATATTTTGTCATAATACCTATTTAGATTTACAGATATTTCTGTTCATTTTCTTTTCTTCTTCACTTGTACTTTTCGTTCTTCAGCTGATTTTATTAACCTTCTCTATTTCTTAGATACTCACATTGTTTCTTGCTAACACCCTTTGAGCACATGCCCTGACAAAGTTAAATTAAGACATAGTCCCATGTTCTCCAGTGATTACAAAGACAGTGTACAGGTGTACACACACACAAACACATGCTACTGTATGTTTTCTTTTATGTTTATATATTTATATTTATTGTGTGTGTATCTCTATCTGTATATCATATGCTACATATAAAATATGCCACTAAAATTATACCCCTTTCATGTGCAGGGAGCAAAGAGGAACTGTTATTAAGAATGGAAGACAAGGTCAAAGAAGCTCTCCCTGAGAAAGTGTCTCAAAAAAAAAAAATTAACCCTTTAGAAGAGATGACAAATGACCTGGGCAGGCGTACTAACATGAAGAGGGGAGTGAGCGAATAGTGTCTAGTTCAGATTCGTGTTTTTCCACAATCTTTGGATATGACCTTATTTGAAAATATAGTCTTTATAGATGCAATTATGAGGATCTTGAAATAAATCATTCTGGAGGTAGTTGGGCTTTTAATCTAATGATTGGCATCTTCATAAGGTGAGGACAGCAAAGGGAGACGCTCAGAGGAGAATGCTATGTGAAAATGGAGACAGATTGGAGTCATGCCCCAACGTTCCAAAGAATGCCAAAGATTCCTAAGATCTACCAGAAACTAGGAGAGAAATGTGGAGGAGATTCTCCCTCAGAGTTTCCAGAAAGAAACAAACCTGCCTACTGACAACTTGATTTCAGACCCTGGCATCCAGAACTCAGAGTGATTTCTTTCTTTCTGACAGTTCCAACATTTGAACAACTTGCATTTCTCTGTGCCTGATTCTATGAGAGTTCTAATTTATTCCTGTATGTATTGCAGTTATGATTACATATGAAATATGGTGTGGAAAAAAGAAAACACTGAAGTAAACTATATATACCCATATATATTCATAAATGGTCACCTGTCTTAAGCAGGCTATTATTTTAGTGGGTTTAGCTGGTAGCAGTTAAGGGTGCAGTTGAGGGTGACTTGGGCATTAATGACAATTTTAGTGCAACACACACTTAAAACTCCTTTATTTTCAACTACATGTACGTTGTATTTTGTATGAGTTTTTAAATGCCAGAGGGTTTGTCTAAGTGTTCCTGTTCCACCCTCAACTTTCAGATGACTCTGCACGCCTATGCTGACAAGAGGCAGGGACAACTCTGTGCTTTCCTGCGCAACAGACCACTGAGTAGGAGTCAGGGGGGAAGGGGAGCCTAGGGCTTTATAGCTCTCCTTGTCCAGCTTCAATGTGAAGCTGGCTCTGTGCACCAAGCCTCAGGTCTTAGCCTTTCCATTTTCCTGCCCTTTCTCGGTGGATTTCAGGTTTTCTACCTTTTCTCCAAGGCAGCAGATCTCTCTCCAGTCAGTGGGTGTTTTTATGAGCTAATCTCCTGCCTTTATCCCACAGCAATAGACTGCTTGTTTAGTCATTAAAGAGTACTGGGTTTCTTGCACTTCTCTCAAAGGCAGATTTTTTTAACCTCTTGGGAGTTCTGGTTAGAGGAAGGGGATTTCTATTCTCTCCTGGTAGCAGCTGACCTTGGCTTGGGGGTAAGGGGTGAGAAGATTCTCTGTGCCATCCATGGTGGTAGCCAACCTTCATCTGGAACTTATGGAAGGGTCTCCTTCCTCTCTCACAGACAGATAGATGGCAGTTCTTATCAAGGCAAGACTGGATATTAGATGCTACAAGAATTGTTTGCCTTTACACCAGGAGCAGATGTCTTTTTCTCTTTTCATGCCTATCCTCAAGCAGTAGCTGAGCACATCTTGCAAAAGAGCTGTTAGTCAAGCAGGTAATGATACCCCTTGGGCATGGAGCTCCCAGGAACTCTGACCTTTCATAATAGCCACAGAAAGCTTTTAAGAATTAGTTAACATGTGAGTTTATTTCTTAGCTACTTTTATGGCTGCTTTCACTTGTGTCCCATGTTCTACCAATAGTTAAACTGTATATGTATCTTGTCTTTCCTTGTTAACATTGGGAACTTGTTCCATCTGGATGTCTGGCATCCTCGGAGCTCTGATTATTAAATAAAAAATTATGTTCTTTTTTTTTAGATCACTTTGTTCTTCTTCATTGTTAGCAAGGGAACAATGTTCTTTTAACACTTTCTATATCCTAAATGGAAATAAAACTTCTCATCTAATTTATTTTTTCCAGTACTACATAAATGAAGACTATATTATTCTTCCTTTGGTTGGTTACTAGATAAACTCTTTGACCTGTGCTAAGGAGTGCTAGGAACCAAATAATGTAAAATTTTAAACAGTAGAATAGGCTTCAGGAAAGTGAGATGCAGCACTCTGAGGGACTTGAAGGAGCTGAGGGTGTTAAAGAAATAGCACATTCACACTTTGAATAGTCACACCCAGGAATAACAACTTTGAAAGAAATAGTGGATAAAAGTCATCATTATTTAATTTCTTTTCTTTTATATATGTCCTTCTTTCTATGGCATCCTAGTTTCCCTCTATTTCCAAAGAACATCTGTCCCAAACAAACTTACCTTCTCACTATCTTTGTTCCATGTCTTTGCTTATGAATATCCAGTGGATTTTCTTACTTAGATTTTAACTCTGAATTTTTAAAATCTCTGCATTTTCAGTGACTGAATTGCTACAAAATTTATTTGTACACTTGGGATTTTTAAGATAAAAATCTAACTTTAACTCAGTAAGTGAAATGGAATGATAAATAAAGATAAATTGTAAGTGACAGATGCACTTTCAGTGTCCACTTGATCATTTACAATATGCTGATACCTATATCATGTCAATGAGAACTTGCAAAAATACAACTGCTTTCTGCCATGATTTTTAAGCAAAGAGCACCACCTTGTGGGAGTATATGTTTATATGAAATGGAAGACAGGAATATTAAAGGAATAATAATTTATTTTAAAATACTTTAAATTTATACTAAGTTATTAGTGTAGATAAAACTACCATACTTTTTTCCTAAGGAAAATTTTAGAAAAAAACAGATGTGATTACAATTTTTTATTGTTCCATCATGTTAGTTTTTTCATATTTTGTGAAACAATAAAAAATATCCCCTGCAAAATTATAATTTATAATGACTTCTTCTATACAAACATTCTGTTAGAATTAATTTTTGGTTTAAAACAATAAATAGCACCTTAAGGAACTATTACTATTACCTAATCCAAAAGAAGCACTTTACTTTAAATACAAGTAAACCAAAATTGAGGGTGCATTTAGTGTGTCCATGAACTTATGTGTAACAAATGGTGGGCTAAGTATGTTCATAGAAACACCATTCTTGTTTGACTAGTTTTTTTAATCAATTGTCAGACATTGGAATATACCAATGCTTCATTGTCCTGTCCTGGGGAATAGATTATTTAACAAAAGTAAATTTTGTTATCATAACAAAATAATGTTATATATATATAATATATATATATATATATATATATATATATATATACTATTGTCTGCTTTAAAATATTTACTTTTTCTAGAAACATATTTTTTTAAATGGCAGGTAATAAATACATCTAGTGTTTCGTGGAATTTAATTTGAAAAATCATAACATTTTAATGATTAAAGAGTTGTTGATTCTTTTTAAAAGTTCCATGTTATACATTGTTTCATCCTGACTAACTTTTAAAGGTTGGGCTACCGTGTCTTGATGTTCCCGTTACACCCCAGAGCCCAGCGGGAGCCCAGCGCTAGAAAAGGTCTTCCTCCCCAATACTAAAGGAAAGTGGGTTTCATCTTCCTGCAAAACTAAACACTGTGCTTATGCTTTGGAATGCCAAATCACTAATACTTTTCAATAGCAAATTATATCACTGTTCTATATTGAAATTACAGAAGAATAAAATCTATTCTTTTTCTGTTTTTGGTAATTGCTCATTGTTTAAACACGGACTTTTCTTAAGCCAGGTTTTCCCCAGATTTTTCTAACATGTTTGAGTTAGGCAATTATTTCCAATGAGGTCAAGCAACCTGGCTTTGATTTTTCCAGTTGTTAGAATCTTTATGAATCCAGATTCTGTTCTCTGTTTCTTATTTCTCTAACTTTCAATGGTAAATACAATTTGTAAATGTGCCTTTGTGTCTTCATATACAAGAATGAATTACACAGGGCGAATAACAGAAATTTGAGTTTTGCTTCTGTTAACCCACATTCGGGTGACTCCAGTCCAGTTACTTGTTCTGATGGAAATGGTCTCACCATTATATCAACCAGCCCACGGGTCCTTTTCTTTTCTCCTAAGGCCACGACTCAGGTAATTATATCACCAGGATTATTGGGCTTTAGCAATATTTCTCTCTGTATTCCCAGAACCAAATATAATTCAAATAAATCTTGTGCTTACAGCTGTTTTTATTAATGATTTAAAGGACACATGGACAAAACCACAGGAGGGTAGGATTAAAGGTGGGAAGTGGGGATGGCTGGGGTGGGGGTAGTAGAGTGGGGGAAATGCAGACAACTGTACTTGAACAACAATAAAAAAGGTAAAAAATAATTTATTGCTTTTAATAAAACTATGACTGAAGAAATGATGTTCACAGATTTATTGGACTTTGCATAATTTTCAGAAATCATACAGGCTAATTGATAGAATCTTTGAGACAGGAATCTGTACAAGTATTTTAGTGGTTGAAGTATTTTAGTGCTTTAATGTTCATGTTTTAATTTTTATATCTATGTCCTTCATATGGTATATTTATCAGAAACCTGTCCAGAGAGATGACATGTGGTAATACATTATTTTGAATACATTTCAAATCATAATTCCTTTGCCTTTTTGGCTAGTCTGAATAGAGTGCTGAATGATAATATACTATATTTTTGTAGTGACATTTTACATAATTTGGATGTGTATGTTTCAAGAATCAAATGAACAAATGTATATAAAAACTTAGTACAGTGTCTGGCACATAGAAGGAGCTGAATATTTGTGCAGCTCTTATTAACATTACCATTATTAGATCCCCAGGAAAGTCTTGTAGCAACTAGAAGGATCACAAGGCTGTAATTATTGTACAGATGTGAAAACTAAGGCCAAGGATATTAAAAAATACTATATAAATTCTTATGTAATTCTGTATGGGAATTATTCTATAACTGGAACTAATATTCTATTTTTCTATTTTTTGGTTGTATCTCTTTAACTCTTTGTTATATAAACATTTTTCATTTTAGTCTTATTATAAAAGAATATGTGATTATATATTATATACCTTATATATAATGTATATCAAAATCATTTCCAATATTTGAAACTGCAAGTCTTAATGTCTTAACAGGGAAAATATGTTAATGAGTTTAATCAATATGATGTTATTACAAGAAAATAATATGAAAGTTTAAAATGTATTATGCAAGTATTAAAGTGGAAGAATAGTAAATAGACCAGTTTGACTGGAGCAGAGTTTTCATAGGTGAATAGGCTACATTTTGATGCATAACCCACACCTGGTACTTTGTGTTTTGAAACAGTAACCATTTAGTGAGCTTAGTGTTCTGTGGGGTGGCAGTTTGGGATGGGCTCCACAAGGCAGCTCTACAGATGTGGGTGTGCTGTGTTCATTGAGTTTGGCTGGACTTGTTCATATGACTGTGGTCAGTTGTCAGATCAAGAAGTCTGGCTGATTTAAAGTTGTTCAGCTTGAATGGCTCATCTCGTGTTGTCTCTCATCCTGCAGCAGGTTGGGCCATTTGGCAGAGGTCTTGAGAGGGAGAGCAGAAGTATAAAATGTCTCTTAAAGCTTTAATTCAGAAGTTACACAACTTAATTTTGGGAACATTCTTTGGTCCACAATAAATCACAAGCCAGCCCAGATTCCAGGAGTGAGTAACTGTACTCCACTTGTTAGTGGGTAGATCTGCAAAGGATTGTGGTCACTTTTGTAATCTGTGACAACCAGGATTTAACCATGGAAAGGGAAATGGTGTATACTGTGAGATTATAATCAATAGAACTTGTAATCAGAGACATAAATGAAGAAGAGAGAAGATTAAATTGTTTGAACTAGGTGATTTAGTTAATAAGAAGCAACATAATTTGTATGGTTTAATATTTGTAGTAATGTTTACCTGGATTAAAAATCCATTCAATTTAACCACCAATTCCCTTCTCTAAAAACTGGCCTTAGGCACTTAGGCATGTCATTTTTTCTCTCTCTAAGTTCCCATTTGTTTCTTCCTTGGCAAAAACAAGCAAACAAACAACAAAACCCTGAATGTTATAACAACTACCTTACTAGGTGATTGAGAGAATTAGATAAAAATCCTGCAAATATAAAATGTTTAACTGTATGTTTGATATGGGAAGGCTTCAAAACTGTCAATAGTTTATTATTTGCAGAATTCATATTTTTATTAGTAGTAGTATGAATAGTCTTCTGCTTACCACAAAATATATATCTCAGAAAAAAAACCTCATTTGAAAGTAATTCTGTTTGGGGCAAGGTTTAATTGCATTGTCAATGGAAATCTTCGTTGGGTTATTGAAAACTTAAAACCAAACTGCTAAGTGGAAATCAGAAGCAGAGATGTCCATGTAAAGGTGATAGTTAAAAACATGGAAATGAAGGAATTACAGAGCAAAAATCTGTCTAAGAAAAAGAGCAAGAACCAAAACTGATTAATTTGGCATGTTTAATCAAATATATCAGATAATATGGTACTTTTTTAGTTTGCTTTCTGGCACTGTATTTTTGTTCATGCTCTTTTCAGTCACTCCCATATTCACCAACTGTTAGAATCCTGTTCCTCTGCAAAGACTTTTTCATACATCCCCTGCTTTCTGTGCCTACTGGTCTCAGGCTGAAGTATAGTGTAGGCAAAAAATAACAGTTCAAGGAATATTTTAATTGAATAAAAAGTAAATGTAAGTTCATAATATAAATATGATTCCAAAATTCTATTATAATCTTTGTAATATTACATAAACCTTAAATTTAAATACATATAACCACATACATATTTATATACAGTCATGTTCACATTCAAGGATCATCAATAATAGCTAAGCTTCCTTTAAACTTAAATATTAAAAAAAAATGATAATTTCTGGTAGTTCAGTATAAGCGAACACTACCAGGTAAAAATGGTTATAAAGAATTGCTATTGGGATAGGACACTATGGGATTATGTGGTTCCTTCAAAAGCAGCCTGACACTCGTTTTTTAAATGGCTCACAGCAGGGCGGAGTATTGCCCAGATCACTATCAGTTTTGGCCTCTGTTGTATAATTGAATATTATGATCTTAGTGTGAATTCTTCATGATTATGTAAATTTTCAGTTCTATTCAGTAGACATTTATTTAACATATATTATGTGAAGAATTTCTTGTTTATTAATTAAGAAAACATTTATAATCTGTGTAAAACATACATTTTATCTCTTTTAGTTTCAAAAAACATTTTAGTAAGTAGTAGAATCTGTTTGATTGCATAGTATATTACATTTGCTGCCTTTAGGAAAATGAAGTTTTTTGACTGAGTAGACACTTTCTGTAAGTGTGGTTAAGGGGCATGTGTGTGGTTCAGTCATGCTGGAGGTGGGAAGGGGTGTGGGAGGGGATGTGGGTAGTTGTATCTTATTTTTCTAGGCTGTAGGTGGTGTTTTGAAATGCTAGGCATGTTTCAAGGCCTGGGAGTGATTGTTCTATTGTAGTTTCTATTTTCTATTGTCAGAGATACTCTGAAT
Organism: Carollia perspicillata; assembly: GCA_004027735.1. Classification (NCBI taxonomy): domain Eukaryota; kingdom Metazoa; phylum Chordata; class Mammalia; order Chiroptera; family Phyllostomidae; genus Carollia; species Carollia perspicillata. The sequence continues at coordinate 15,666 of PVKM010009803.1, read as the reverse complement.
GTTGTTTTTGTTGCAGGTGGTATGTGGAAATTTAATCCAGAGAAATATGTTTTAACAGAAAAAGAGTGGGGGGAAATAGATACCAGTCAAGCATACTCCTACACTCTCATCTGGTAGTTGTTATTGCTCTTGTAGTTATTAGTTTCTTCATGAGATAGATAGTGATGAACAAGGATGTTGGCTTTCATGTTCGCCACACTAAAGGCTTTGACAATTCCCTAAGTGACAAGTAGTTCTCTGAAAAGAGAGGCAGGCAAACAGTGAAAACTAGAGAAGAAATATGGAAGGCATCTCCAAAATATATTAAAGTGAGAAATAAAATTTAAGACAAAAAAGGAAAAAACTTGAAAAAACTTGCCCTCTCCACTTTACTATAATGAATATGGACCCCTAAGACATCTTTGTATAGAAACTTCAAATTTATAAAATGATTATCATTCTGCATAGATCTTATGTGGATAAAAATAAACAAAACAAACATTGCTCTAAGATGTATCCCTACCTTTCTACTTCTCTCTCTCTGCAAAATTATCTAAATTTGTAATTCCAAATATATATATAAAAATTATCTGTCGCTTTAAAGATAAATTTATCTTTTAACATACAAAAACTTATACTATTTGTTACTTATGTTTTCCTCAGTTTTAGATCCACTTTATAACTTGGGTGTCATACAAATACTTGAAGCACAAATTTAGTATTACCCTCATTTTTTTCACCTGTATGTTATATTTTAGTAACTGGTTCAACTACAGAGGTAGATGGTGTAGTTCAAAACTTTGATGTCATTCTTGAATCTTCTTTTTCCATTCTTGAACACTTCCATCAGTGCAATCTTCAGTTTTCACCAATTCGATATTTAAAATATGCCTCAAACCCACACATCTGCTTTTCTCAGTCACAACCCTGGGCCCAATCACCGCTGTCTCTCAGTTGGACTTCATTAAGTGGCCCCGTAATGTGTGAATCTGATCACGCATTGCTGCAGTAGAATACGGGAGGGAGTAAGCTGGAGGCAGGAAAGGGCAAATGATTAATTAACTAAAGCTGAGCTTTAGAAGATCAGGCTGTCACCGATCACGAGATAAGGTATAGGCACGACCATGGGTGTCAGAGATGAGCTAAATAAAGCAAAGAGACTAAAAAACGAAAAAGCAGTTGTTGAATGCATTTCCTGTGATTTTTCAAGTCATTAAATATTTATGATCGAGGCAGAGAACCTGGACTTCTACCCCAACCTGGAATTAAGAAGACAGATGGCACCCCTCCTCACACACTGAGGTAGTCAAAGGAGGCCTAATAAAACATAAGATTTAATAGGATCCAGGATTCATAACCCAGTACACAAAATGACCGGATTTCAGTAGGAAATTTCTAATATGCAAAGAACCAGGATGGGCTCACACCCAATGAGAGATGACAATCAACAGACATCAGCCCTGTGGCAGCAGCAGTCATTGTAAAAATGCTTCATCGTGCAACTACACACATGCCTGAAATGAAAATAAAAAATAAAGTCTCAGCAAAGAAATAGAGCATTCCAGTAAAGTAATAGAAGACATAAAGGGAACCAAATGGAAATTTTAGGAACAAAATGTACAGTAACAAAAATAATAACTCAGTGGCTCAGCTCAACAGCCTAATGGGGAAGACAGAGGAAAGAATCATTGAAGGTGGAGACAAAATAGCTTTGGGACCATGAACTGGCAAATATTCATGTTGTGTGAAAAGTATGATTTGTAGCTGTATGGTCTTAATTACATAAAAAGGTAAGCTTCCTTGTGTAGATACACACAGGGGACGTACAAAGAGAGGTCAGATTGTAAACTGCTTATGATTATGGATGACTTTGTTCTTTGCTTCTTGTGTTTTCAGTTTGCTATTACATTCACATGTTAATTTTTTAAAAAAGAAAATGTTATTTTAAAAACAAAAAAAAAGAGATCACATAATCTGAAAAACAAAGAGTAAATAAACAAAAAACACTAAACAAACAGAGTCTCACACACACATATGTAACTGAAACAAAATCTCTATCATTTATGTTAATAGAGTCCAAAAAGGAAAGGCAAAAGGGCTTGGGCTAGAACAGTATTCTAAGAAATAATGACTGAACAACTCCCATTTTTGAGCAGATCCCAAATGGGATGAATTTGAACAAATCCCCACCAAGACATATCATAGTCAAATTTCCAAAAACAAAGACAAAGAAAAAAATCTTACAAGGAACCAGAGAGAAATGACACATTATCTCCAAGCGAAGACTTACTCAAATGACAGTAGGATTTTACCAAACACTTTAGATGTCAGGAGAGGATGGTGCAGCATTAAGTGCTGAGAGAAAAGAACTGTCAACACAGACTCTTCCATCCACTACCAGTATCCTTTACAATTCAGGGGGTATTAAGACATTCTCATCTGAGAGCAAAAGAAGAGAATTTGGCACCAACGTCCTACTCTAAAAGAATGTCAAAAGAAAATTCTCTAAATGGAAAGAAAATGATAAAAGAAGGAAACTTGAAATTTCAGAAAGAGACAAAAAACAGGAATGATAAAAATACAGACTTTCCTTCTCAGGTTTTCAAAATTACGTTTAATGGCTGTAACAAAAGTTATTGCACTGTGTAATATGGTTCTCAGAACTAATTCTGATGACAAGTGTTGTCTTTGAAAATTGTATTATAATGTGCAGTATGTTCATTCAAGGAAAAATAATCCACTTTTCTTCACAAGAGAACAATGCAAAAGCCTCTGGGGAAAAGAACTGGTTTTAACAATGGAGAATTAATGTGTGAGACACTAAAATGACTCGGTTGCACAAGGTTATTAACAGTCTTCCCACTGCTGGGGAATAGCATGATTAGAATTGGATTGGGCCACTTTATTAATTCATCTGAAGGGCCAAAATGAGCCCAATGCTCTAAAGAATATAAAACAAAAAGCTTAAACATTTTTTTCACTTTACAGAGTAAGCTTACAGAAATAATTCTGGTTCTATGAAAAAGGGGATTATTCATTTGTATCAGGAGCATTCTGAGAGAATGAAAACTTCTTGCCTTATTCACAATTTTAAACCTTAGCTGTAAAATTCATATTGTAAGGTACAAAAAGATGCCAACTTTCTAATAAACAGTTTTTGTAGAGCAGACCATAGGGGGAAAATCCCACTATTGCAAAGTTGTAGAAATATCTAGAAATGAAAGAATCTCCAACTTTTTTTGGAAAAGATTTTATTTATTTATTTTTAGAGGGGCATGGAGGGAAAAAGAGAGGGAGAGAAACATCCATGTGTGGTTGCCTCTTGCATGCCCCCTACTTGGGACCTGGCCTGCCACCCAGGCATGTGCCCCTAACTGGGAATTGAACCAGCAACCATTTAATTCACAGGCTGGTGCTCAATCCACTGAGCCATATCAGCCAGGGCAGAATCTCCAACTTTTATTTGCATCTATATTTGGTGGGACAGGACATTAAAAACTGATTCACTGAAAAAAATCAAACAGTAACATTTTGCTTATATCCCAAGCCATTCTGAAATGAACAGCTGCTTAACACAGAGAAGAACCTTAAGCAGATGTTTTGCTTCCAATATTTGCCAAAGAGTGCTCCTTCATTTTAAGTACTAGATCCTCATTTTCAGCTTATATTTTCCTGAGTTCCTAATAAAAATATAAACCACCTCTTTATTACCCTTTTTCCACACAAAAGAAAAATAGGGACTTCCAGTCAAGATGATGGCATAGGTACACATGACTCACTTCCTTGCACAACAACATCAAAATTACAATAAAATATAGAACAACCATCACTCAGAACCCTGGGAAGTTGAGTTGACTGGAAATCTGACAACTATAAAATTAAAGAAATGACATCCATCCAGATAGGAGGGATCGAGA
>PVKM010009803.1:0-11670 GCA_004027735.1 Carollia perspicillata | reverse complement strand
GAATAGCCATGGGGATGTAAAGTACAGTATGGGAAATGGAGTAGCCAAAGAACCAAAAATGACCTATGACATGAACAATGGTGTGGGGATTGCCTGAGAAGAGTGAGGGTTGCTGGGTGGAGCAGGGCAAAAGGGGAAAATTGGGACAATTGTAATAGCATAATCAATAAAATATAATTAAAGAAAGGAAAATTACCTTAGCTACCATCCTTATGAGGCATTATGGCTAATTTTATACTCTCCTATCTTGTATAATATCCCCATCTATTCTCATTATTTCCTTAGATTAAATTTTACAAGTTTATCTGAATAACTGTGTGATCTTTATTAGATTTCTTTCCTTCACTCATGACATTCTTGTGGCCTGAAGTGCTCTATTCCTATATCTGCCATGTATTTCTTTACTGGCAAGCTCCTTTTTAGCTTTCAAGAATGAATTTAAAGCATCACCTCTGGGAAATCTCCACAGGTATGTTTTGTTTCGTTTTTTGTCCTGGGCGGAGCCCTAATTGTGATTACAGCAATGTTTCTCTAACCTGAGTTCCCAGGTGATCCTCCAGAATATCTTGTATCACATTGTTTAGAGTTATTTATATATCTGTATCCTCAAGGTTGCCAGAAACTGAAAGGTGGGCACCATGAGAAATTTATCCTCAAAGCTCCTGTACAAAACCCAGTATGTAGTACCTCACCCCAGCGTTTGGCTTATTAAATATTTCCTGAGGGAAAATAAACTTTCTTTCTGTTTAGTCGCCTTCAGCTATTCCAGAGGTAATTCTTTTATCTTTTGCATTAAAAAAAGAAATCCCAGATGTATATCAAATGTATAAAATTGGAATGTGTTTTCTTTTCTGATCATTATATTGAGGCAGAGGGTTATATATTAAAAATAGTAATGCCCCCAGATTTTGAAGTCAAACACCACATTTATGACTTAGTAGACATGTGATCATGATCAAATTTTCTAACCTCTGTAAGACTTAGTTTTCCTTATTAGTATATTAACTACTGCAAATGAGTTGTCATGAATACAGAATGTGATAAACCAAATAAATGTAATATTTAGAGTTCTTCACACAGCATAAGCAATCACTACATTTCCTAGTCAGACAAAAACTGAGATTCTCATGAGGGCCCCAGTGCCAATGGAAACGAGAGTGCCCCAAACCGGAGGAAAACTTCTCAGTTGTCCAGCGCCCAGTATGGCTGGGACCAGAAAGGAAGCGTGCAGCAGGTCAGAGCACCCACGGGCCGTGCAGGCCTTCAGGGCACGAGAGACAGCCTCTGTCTGTAAAAACAGGACCTCCCCCCACCACACACACACATAGGGCTTCTGTTTGCCCCAGAGACTAAGAGAGACTGCATTGCAGCTTGGAGATTTCCTTTCTTATCCCTGTGACAGGTGAGAAGTTAAACTTACTGTGTAATTCCTATGGTCAATTAAAGAAAGCCAATGAGAAAGCAAGAGAATGGGGAAGGCAAAGAGCAAGAGTGAAGTAGCAAAGAATTTCAGACCAACGTAGTGTTTTCTTTTCCATCTACCAATTGCATTTTTGTATTGCCTCAGTCAATTTGCTATTTCTGCATTTTTAATGATTTTATTGCAATGTACACTTGAACACTTCCAGATAGATGATAATATAGAGTGTATATATACACATACATTTACATACACACTGACACACACATTCATATGGTCTGTCCAGAGAGTATGCAGCCATGAAATGCGAAAAGTAGAGACATTTATTGAACAAGATACAAGATAGAAGAAACATTGTACATAGGACAATGATGCCTCAGTCCCCTTCAAAGTAGGTGCCTTGGTATCTCACACAGTTCTCCCAATTGCCATCAGTTGCCCCATTATATTTTTATGAATCTCATTGATGGTCTGAAATCTCTTCCCTTCTGAAAGTGATTTTAGTTTTGGGAAAAGCCAGAAGTCATAGGGCACCAAATCTGTGCTGTAGGGGGCTGAGTCACCTGGGTGGTTTGATGTTTCACCAAAAAACTCTGCACAAGACATGATTCATGAGTGAGCACATTGTCGTGATGAAGCTGCTAATCACCAGTTGCCCATAGCTGTGGCCTTCTGAATCATCCAAATAGTTTCACGGAGGAATATTCAAGCTTTATGCAAAATTTGATGCATATTCATTGCTGTCCTTGCTCAGTCATTTTGAATGTGATGGCCACACAGTGCACATGCTCACTCAGTGGCATCTACTGCCCCCACTGACTGGTACAGTAAAGGCATCCACTGTCCTTGGCTGCCAGGTTATATCGATGTTGTGTAAAGCATTCTCTTTATATTAACAATGGCTGGACTTGTTCTGGACAGACCTTGTGTGTGTGTGTGTGTGTGTGTATTACAATTTATTATGTTTTTAAAAACACCTAGTATTTGTACATTTTAATGGTTTACAACAGTACAAACATATGAACTAAATGTATATAGTATGTGTCCTTAAAAATGAACACAAATATGCACCCGGTACACATTTGACTTGCCCTTGACTTATCATTACTGATGTTAATAACTTACATGTACCAAGCAGTTATTTTGTGCCAGATAATGTGCCTATTACTAAGCATTATGCCATGCTTCTAAGTCACATTACAAACCTATGAAGTAACTATTATGATTACTACTATTTTGGGCATGAAGAGGATTGTTTGGAGATTGTGACTAGAACAGGTTAGAACCCAAACTGGACATCAGGTCTATTGGAAATGAAGACTTTGCTCTTCAACACAGTTCTACATTGCTTAAATGTTTAGGGACCACTGTGAAGCGATATTAGGATGAAAGTTTTTACAGAAGCATAAACACTGAATTGTACTCATTGTGGTAGTTATGTGGTAGTGTGGTTGATACAGTATCTTCCAAATTTAAGGTTCAGCAATTCATGAGTTAGATCTGTATTTATTAGCAGAAAAATGTTGAAAAAGATGAAAAACTTAATTTTGAAATTTGAATTTTGCTTCTGTATTTTTACACAACAAATCTATAACTATACACAACATTGTCAATTATTTTCTCTTCGTTTTAATGCATTAACAGATCTTCGGGTTAGGTTAGGTTAGGTAGAGGATTAGCCAAATAAGTTGAACTCAGAAAGAATCATTTTCACAAGGCCAGTTATTCATTCAATAAGAATTTTATTATAGCCTTTATGCATATTCCTTGACAACCCTCCCCCTATTATCCCTTTCGCCCCTCCCCTTGGTTGCTGTCAGTTTGTTCCTTATTTGAATGTCTCTGGTTATATTTTGCTTGCTTGTTTGTTTTGTTGGTTAGGTTCCACTTATGGGTGAGATCATGTATTTGTCTTTCCCCACCTGACTTATTTCACTTACTATAATGCTCTTCAGTTCCATTCATGCTGCCATGAAAGATAAGAGCTCCTTTCTTTCTGCTGCATAGAATTCCATTGTGTAAATGTACCATAGTTTTTTGATTCACTCATTTACTGATGGGCACTTAGGTTGCTTCCAGCACTAGGCTATTATAAACTGTTCTGTGTTCTGCTATGAACATTGAGGTGTATAGGTTCTTTTGAATTGGTGTTTCAGGATTCTTAGGGTAAATTTCCAGCAATTCCACTGGGTCAAAAGACAGTTCCATTTTTAGTTTTTTGAGGAAATTCCATACTGTTTTCCATGGTGGCTGCACCAGTCTGCATTCCCACTTACAGTGAACTTGGGTTCCCCTTTCTCTACAACCTCACCAGCACTTGTTTGTTGATTTGTTGATGATAGACATTCTGACTGGTGTGAAGTGGTATCTCATTGTGGTTTTAATTTGCATCTCTCTGATGGCTAGTGATGCTGAGCATCCTTTCATATGTCTCGGGGCTTCTGTGTGTCCTCCTTGGAGAAGTGTCTGTTCAAGTCCTTTGCCCATTTTTTAATTGGGTTGTTTGTCTTCCTGGAGTGGAGTAATGTGAGTTCTTTATATATTTTGGAGATCAAACCCTTGTTCAAGGTATCATTTGCAAATATATTTTCCCATACAGTTGGTTCTGTTTTTGTTTGCTGATGTTTCTTTAGCCATGCAGAAGCTTTTTTATTTTGATGAGATCCCATTTGTTTATTCTTTTCTTTATGTCACTTGCACTAGGGGACATATTGGTGAAAATATTGTAGTGTGGGATATCTGAGATTTTCCTGCCTATGTTCTCCTCTAGGAGTTTTGTGGTGTCGCAACTTATATTTATAAGTCCTTATCCATCTTGAGTTAATTTTTTGTGTATAGTGTAAGTTGTTGGTTGAGTTTCATTTTTTCTCATGTAGCTGTCCAGATGTCAATACCACTTGTTGAAGAGGCTATTTTTACTCCACTTTATGCTTCCATCTCCTTTGTTGAATATTAATTAACCGTAGAGATTTGAGTTTATTTCTGGGCTCTCTATTCTGTTCCATCGATCTACGTGTCTGTTTTAATGCCAGTTCCAGACTGTGGGATAGGGTCAAAGGCGGGGGGTGAGGATTCCGGGAGAGGGGAGTGGTGAGGGAGAAAAGGGAGACAACTGTACTTGAACAACAATAAAAAAGTGGGAAGAAAAGAATTTTATTTTAAAGACAGTGTCTGGAATATATACACACTTTCAAGTCAGCATGATTTTTCACCATACAATGTTTACACCTTTAATTATATAACCCAAACTTTATATTCACTGCAAATGTGTGTTTTAGAGTAAATATTGCTAGTAACATTGAAATCAAAATCTATCATTTGAATCAGGTTAAAATTTTCTATACCCTTTCTGTAACAGTATTTATATAAGAAAGTGATGAAATGTAACACCACAATTTTTTAAATGGCATTGTGCAATTATATAGAACATATTTTTGTCTTTCATGATATGTCTAAAATACCTATAAGTTGAGGTATTCTAGAAATGTGTTTTATTTCTGATAGATAAGTAAATGTCAGAGCATTTTTAAAGATGTTATTTATTTATTTTTAGAGAGGGGGAGGGAGGGAGAAAGAGAGGGAGAAACATCAATATGAGGTTGCCTGTCATGCCCCCACAACTGGGGACCTTGCCTGCAACCCAGGCATGTGCCCTGACTGGGAATCAAACCAGCGATCCTTGGTTTACAGGCCAGCACTCTATCTATTGAGCCAGATGAGCCAGGTCGGAGTCTTAGTTTTTTAAGTTTATGATTTATCTTTGAGCTTTTGAAGGTAGCGATTTAGAAAAGAATGGAGATAATGAATCAGATAGTCATCAGGACTAGAAGATCAGGCTTCCAAAAGCACTTTGATGATGACATAGTCTGAAGAATAATAAAAATATTAAAATATGGTAATAGGAGATACTTGTTGTTTCTTCACATTTCTTAGGTACAGAGAATAAGTAGCATGGACTGTGGGGAGAAAATAGACAGGGAGAGGGCAAGAGTAGTGTGGGAAATGTAGAAGCTAAAGAACTTATGATACATGGACATGAACTAAAGAGGGGGAGTGTGGGTGGGAGGGGGTGTGCAGGGTAGAAGGGAATGAAGGGGGGAAATGGGAGAACTGTAATGGCATAATCAATAAAATATTTAAAAAAAATAACTTGGAACTCTTCCCTATGCTTGGGGAATCCTTCATCACATACTCTTCACCAATGCCAGTTTCATTGAAATATAATTGACATGTAGCACTGTATAAGTTTAAGGTGTACAACAGAATAATTTATGTATATATTGTGAAATGGTTACCACAGTAAGTGTAGTAACATCTGTCACATATCATAGTTGAATTTTTTTCTTATAATGAAAACTTTTAAGATCTCTCTAAGCAACTTTCAAATATACAGTACACTGTTGTTAACTATAGTCACCATGTTGTACATTACATCCCAGAATGTATTTGTCTTATACTTGGATTTTATACCCTTTGGTCACCTTCATCCATTTCTTTCACTTCTCAGCTTTGCCTCTGGCAGTGACCAATCTGTTCTCTGTACCTGTGAACTCATTTTTTAAAAGAATCTATGTATAAGTGAGATCATGTAGTATTTGTCTCTTTTCTGTCAGTCTATGTCATTTAGTATAATGCCCTCAAGTTTCATTCAAGTTGTCAAAAATGGCAGAATGTCCTTTTCGTGAGTGAAATATATTTTGTTATAAGTGTGTGCATCACAATTTCTTTATCCATCCATCAAAAGACGCTTAGGTTGTTTCTGTATCTTGGCTATTGTAAAAAGTGTTGCAATGAGCATGGGGGGAAATATCTCTGAAATAGTGATTTCGTTTCTGTCAGAGATATTCCCAGAGAGAAATTGCTGGACCTTATGTAGATTTATATTTAAGTTTGAGGAACCTCCATACTGTTTTTCGTGGTGGCTGCACCTGTTTACATTCCCACCAACTGTGCACAGGTGTTCCCTTCTCTCTACATCCTCACCAACACTTGTTAGCTCTTGTCTTTTTGATGATAGCCTTTCTAACGGGGGTCAGTTGTGTCTCATTAGGCTTTTAATTTGCATTTTCCTGATGATTAGTCATACTGAATAATTTTCATGCTGGCCATGTAGAAGAAATCTTCTCTGGAGAAATGTCTATTCAGGCCCTTTGCCCCTTTTTAAAAATTGGATTATTATTATTTTTTTATTTTTTGAGTTGTAAGAGTTTCTTATATATTTTGGATATTAACTCTTTATCAGATATGAGGTTTGCAAATATTTTTTCCTGTTCTATATGTTGCCTTTCCATTTTGTTGGCTTGCTCTTTTCTATGCAGAAGTTTTTAGTTCGATGTAGCTCCACTTCCTTATTTTTGCTTCTGCTGCTTGTCTCACTATATAATGCACAGGAGGTGGAGCCTGTGTTCCCTATAGAAGCCACAACAATGCTGGAATTTTAGGCTCCCATGTGATTGTGCAGTAGATGTATTCCCTTGACTGGGCAAGTCTGATGTACCCCCCCACCAGGGTTGGAATTGAGAGCTAGTAGTATAATTAGCATCTGCATTGGGGAATTTAGGTTTTTTTCTGCAACTACTATAACAGATTACCACACATTTGGTAAGTTAAAATATTACAAATTAATTATCTTACCTTTCTGGAGGTCAGAAATCTGAAATTGACCACACTGTACTAAAATCAAGAAGTCAGACAGTCTGTATTCCTTTCTGGAAGTACTATGGAAGAATCTGTTTTTTTGTTTTTGGGGGGGTTTGTTTTGTTGTTTGTCATTTCTGAGGTTTAGAGTCCACCTGCATTCCTTGGCTTGTGGCCCCTGTCTCCATCTAAACACCAACAGTATATGATGTTCAGATCACTCCCACCTTTGCACTCTAACTTCCTCTTTTAAGGCCCTATGTGATTGCATTTGGGGCCACTAAGTGAAACAGGCTAATCTTTCCCTTTCAAGATCTTTAATCATGACTGTAAAGTCCTTTTGCCATGTTAGGCAACGCATTTACACATTTCAGTCATTGAGATGTGAACGTCTTTGAGCAGCCATTATTCTGCCTCTCACAAGGCTGCTTTCTGGTGGCTTACCTGCAGCAGCATTATTTCATAGGAGCAACAGTGACCTAGATCCTAGAAGGGACACCTAGAGCCCAGTGGAAGCTGTCAGTTTTGTGGCATTCAGTGTTCTGTGACAACAGTGTCTTTATTTGATGGGTCCTGGGGTAGAAGTTTAGTATTTGGTGCAATGCTCATTAACTCTGAAGCCTTCTCTTTGCATTTTCCAGGTGCCAGGTGCCTCGGGTTTGGGTGGTGTTTTTGTTTTTGTTTTTCTGGTTCTATGAGCTATTAAGTCCCCGTTCCATAAATTCCTTTATTTCACCGGTGTCAAACTCATTTTCACCAGGGGCAACATCAGCCTCGCAGTTGCCTTCAAAGGGCCAAATATAATTTTAGGACTGTATAAATGTAAGTACTCCTTAACTAGGGGTGAGGAGCTCGGCACTGCCACCAGGTAGAAACAAGGTGCTGGGCTGGATAAAACCAGGTGGAAGGCCGGATTCGGGCCAAGGGCCTTATGTTTGCCACCTGTGCTTTATTTGGTTAAGTTAGTTAGAACCCTGAGTATGTGGAAGAGAGGGATGAGTGCAGACTGTACAGAAGGAATAGATAAGATACATGATGTTTGAGGATACAGGGTCCCCCACCCAAAAAACACCCACATGCCCCAAAACAAAGGAAGTTGCCAACTGTTCAAAAGGATAATTATTGATTTACTGAATAAATAAATGTAGTGATTAATTAGTTATTTTTGATATTAGAGACTTTTCATCTATAAAATACAGGGTGGGGCAGCAGAAATAGGTTTACAGTTCATATGAAAAATAATACAATAATTAAATAATACAATAATAAACTTGCACCTACAACTATAAACCTACTTTTGCCCCACCTGTATTTTATGACTCCTATATTTTAAGTAGCTATCTAGTTAAATCATACTATCAAAGCTCACCCTATGCAATATAAATTTTACTAATCAATACATTATAAAATCAATAAATGTATATATTATTTCTATGCAATGCAAACATTTACAAACCTTGCATAATCTAATTCATGTACATTTTTTATTGTGATGGTGACCGCAGAGACTGCTTTACCTTTCTTCTTGGCATATATCCCTCTGGAAGACAGAAAGGTCAACTCATTTAGTTTCCCCAGGGAAGCTTACTCAGCATCTCTCTACCTGTGGTCCTTTTCTTCCATTCTATTGGCTCCGAGCCACCCCCTTGCTATTCTTACACTGAAAACAACAGAGGACTATAAACAGCATGTGTCACTCTGTCCCTTTGCTCTAAAAGAAACTACCTCTGAAGCTTGCAAATGTGACCAGGAGGCAGCAGCTTCAAAAATAGAGGACTTAATAGATATTTTGACTTGCATTTTAGAAATCAGGTAGAGAAAATAAAAAAAACAAGATTGCAGCTCTTGATTCCTAGTAGTTCTTGCTAATAGGACACATTAAAATGATTATTAATCAAGATCACTTGGCTCAAACTTCTCATTTTAAAAATGAAGAAGCTGAAGACTAGAAAACTCAAATAGCTAGCTCAGGATCAACACATTTTTAATAGCTTAATTGTATGATTGTCATTGTAGTATTTCTTAAGCTGTCTTTGAAAATAAAAGCACTTAATTTATTATATTAGGTTAACAAAAATAAAGCCTTTTCTAAAACTAATACTAATTCTTTTTTGATAGAAGGTATTATTATTATATCCTGAAATTTATCTTTATTCTGAAAATCATATCAAAGGTAGCTCTAGAACTTAATTTTATGAAATTAAACCATTATGTCAATTTTATTGATCAATGAATGTCCATGGTTTAAAGCTAATAAATAACCCTAGCAAACCTCCATTTATTTATTTATTGTATTTCTTCAATGATTATATTGCAATCAACACTGAAATTTCAGTAATCCAGATTTTGCTTACAATTCACATTGATGACTAGTCATGGGAATTTTTTCTTGAAATATTGTTAAGTAAATTTTAAGATATTTATTCGTCCTCAAAGGATTTACTGCAGAGAAAAAAGTGATAAAATGTCATTTAGTCTTTAGTATCATCATATATATGGCCACAAGAGGGCAATATATGAAAATAATTGAAATTCCAATGAAAACTTGAGCAACATGTAATACGTGGATGTAACGTGGTATCTTGATCATGAATTTAGTATTACTGTCAGAATATATGAAAGAAATCCATTTTTAACTACATAGCATTTACATTTTTCTAATTAAGACAAATGAGGCTTTAAATTTTCCTGCAGGTTATGATGTTGATGGCGATGCAGTAAATCCATCCCATGTGCGACACCTGAGTGGGATTACCTTTTGGTAGTGATGATGTCTGTAAAACAGGCAAACCAACAAACAAGCAAACAAACAAATCGTAATGTCAGTACTATCCCAGGAGAGTGACCGTCTTTCAGTGACCAAGATGACTCTCATTTTTAAAGATCGACATGGGTCTCAATGACTGTTGCCTAATCACTGACCATGTCAATTACCTGCTTTCCACACATCACATAAGACTTACGGTGAAAGAGGATCGCTTATAAATTAAGACCTCTTGTGATAGATAAAAGTAGACTTATTATTAATTTTGTCTCTATCCCTATGACTCAAGGTAAATAGCATTAAAATGATCACATTTTACTGAATCAAAGAGGGAAAAGTGTTTAGATGACAAGGAGTGACTTGACATACTGATTACTACAAAAATCTCTGCTCATCCTAAACTCCCACCCCAACAATTCCCAAAATAATGCATGTCATCTAAAGTGGTTTTGTTCTAAAAGGAAATAATGCAGTAGAGTCTTCCAAGCAAACTTCTGGAAGCAGGTGTCCTCTATGATAGCATCACCTAATTCCTGCCAAGAACAAACTGTTCAGCACAAAATTTCAGTTTTATTAATCTTATTATTGCTTGCACTCTACTCTGGCCATTCTGCCAGACACACTGCAGGGTGATTCAAATGGCTCAAGAGAGAATTTCTATTTATATCCAACATTATATCTTTTTGGTTACATTGCATAATTTTAATATTATGCCATTTTAAATTTAATAAGGATATAAATGTAGTAGTGGATTAAATATTTATAGATTTATATTTTTGGTGGTGTTTAAGATCATATAATTAGCCTTAATTTTAGATTTTATAAGTTAAAATAGGCTACATTAGTAGAAAATATCTCTTTAACGTGCAGTGGAAAAAGCTGAAAATAGCTTCTTTTCAACTCATGGAGAAAATTTCTTCCAGGTATCTTTATAGTCCGTTTTGACCTAGGAGGAGTCCTCTCCACTACCTTTAGTGTTTCTGCAATTAGGTTAGGATGTGCCAATTACATTTCTAAACTTATTATAAATGATATCAACGTGAGATAATACTCACTTCGGAAAGCAGTAACAAAAACGAGCTTTAATATTCTACTCTGGAAACTGGACATCTCTATCAACTAAGTGTGGTTCTGTGATTGGGCTTTAAATAAATCTAATAATGATTGCTATTGAGAATTCTCTATTCCTCTTTCTGTGACTTATGCATTTTTCCTTTTATCAGAGACAGGTTAGCTATGCACATGAAATAATTATGGGAAGTAAAACCAGAAGAAAGGAGAAAAATCAGGAAATAGCAATAGCATTTAGAAAAATAATAGAAGTAACATATAAATAAAATTAATATTTTATATAACTACCTATAGTGCTGCTTATTTTCAAATAACATCTCCAAATATAATCTTCATAAGAACTCTCTCAGGTATGTGTTATTATTGCTAGTTACGGCCCCGGAAACCATAATGTTAAAAGTTAAGTATCTCTCCCAGGGTCACCTAATGGCCACAATAGAAAGCAGCAAAACCAGCATTCAACTCATACTATTCAATTCCAACTAAACCACCGGAACACTTGAGATCAGCATATTTTCTAGATATTCATAATGCCTCAGAGAGAGAAGAGGCAGTAAGAGAAAGGATGTAAAAAGAGGAAAAGCAGCGTAAAAGAGGGATATAATTTGCCAGGATTGGACATGTAATAGAATAACAATTTAAAAAATGATTTAAAAAAAGAATTCAAAGTTGAATAACATTTTTGTTTTGAGTCCCCTGCAAACTGTTTTTTTCTTGCTTGTATGCTTTTTATCTTGTTTTGTTTTAACCTGATTTTGTACACTTTTATTCTGAACAG
>PVKM010009802.1:0-36121 GCA_004027735.1 Carollia perspicillata | reverse complement strand
AGTAATACATTAAAAAGATCATACACCATGACCAAGTGGGATTCATTCCAGGGATGCAAGGATGGTTTGACATTCTCAAATCAGTAAATGTAATACACTACATAAACAAAAGCAAAGATAAAAAACACATAATCATATCAATAGATACAGAAAAAGCATTCAATAAGGTACAGCACCCATTTATGATAAAAACACTGAGCAAAGTGGGAATAAAGGGAGTTTTTCTCAACATAATAAAGGCTATATATGAGAGACCTACAGCCAACATCATACTCAATGGACAAAAACTAAAAGCTTTTCCACTAAGATCAGGAACAAGACAAGGTTGTCCACTTTCACCACTTCTATTCAACATAGTATTGGAAGTCCTAGTCACAGCAATCAGACAAGAAAAGGAAAGAAAAGGCATCCAAATCAGAAAAGAGGAAATAAAAACTGTCATTATTTGCAGATGACATGATAGTGTACATAGAAAACCCTGTAGACTCCACCCAAAAACTGCTCGACCTAATAAATGAATTTGGCAAAACAGCGGGATAATAGTAAATTTTCTAATGAGATTGAAAAACAGTGGCCATATTGACAAGGACACACATTCACTTATGCAGAAAAAAAATGCATGGAGTGCCTATTATATGCCATACATCTTGCTTAAATGTGGGGATACAAAGATTGAACCCTCTAAACTCAACAGAGCAAAGAAATGGGATCAAGGGAAATCAGCAGAAATATAGAAATGTGACATAACAAAATTCTGAAAGAAAAAGAAGAATCATGCCTGAGTTAATAGGCAGTTACAAAACTGTTTTGTAGTTTTGTGTTTTGGAGAATAATTCTCCCAAGACTAATTTTTGACTAAATATTTTGCATTTTTTTCCTTTTTCTGAAACACCAGTAGATAGAAGTATAGAAATATATTTCATAAGGTCTGTTTTTAAAAACCGACTTTTAAAAATTTTGAGAGCGAAACCAAGAATTTGCTATAATTTAAGTACAAGTTCCACACTCCTTAAAGGATCACTTCATTTTGATAAACCAACAATACTACAAACATGAAAATTAAAGGTAAAAATATTATTTAGAAAGGTATTTTTATTAGCTAGTCTTGGATATAAGTTTGAATGATTCACAATGAGTAGATAATAACATTGCTTTCAGAGTCAACTCATTCTTTGTATTTTATTGTATATAAGACACAGAATATAGACTGAATATATTTTATGTTCAGTTTTTCAGTTTTAAATCTCTTTGGTCCTTTGTGTGTATAAAACAGAACATTTCATGTTTGCTTAACATAGAATGCCAAGAAAAATAAAATTATTATAATTTGTGAAAACGTTTCAATTTAAAATGGAACTGAAGGACATGAAATGGAGAGTCTTACAAGCACTCAGATCAGAGTTTAATAATTGAGAGAAAAAATAGTAATTTAAGATTTCCATTAAATACACGATTTAGAGAAGACTGGAACTTCTGACCTCTGAACAGCCACTGAGAATCTCTGCCATCATCAAGTCAATGAATTTACTTCCTAAGCTCTGATTGGACTCCACCCTCTTTGTCTTCCTTGCATATGTATAAACAGCCTGCCTCGAATTTTCAACAGACTGTGTGCGTTACCTGAGGTGCAATTATTTTGTTATTGTTAAATAAACTCAATTTATGACAATTGAAGCTTGCCTTCATTTACCTCTTTATGCAGGTTAACAGTTTATAAGTGCACGTTTTATACACAAATTGTAAATAAGTATAAAGATGTCTTAAAAAAATCTTATTTCTATTTGTTATTTTGCATAATAGACTATATAACAAATTATTATATACCAAATCCAACATAACTTTGATTTTCTTCATTCTTTCTTTCTAACATCTTTGGTCTCTTGGAATTTCTTTTTCCACTGTTTTTGAAGTTTTTGAAATGCTATCATTTATCTGTTGCAATAACATCCAAGAAAGTAATATTCCTCATTGTATGAAACTTTCAATTAAGCCAACTAGTGTAAGTTCAATTCAATACTGTAATTGAAAAGAGACTGTTTTATTGTTGGCTGCTTTTGGTATATTGCCTATATTGCCCTTGGACTGTGTGCCAGGTTGATGAAGATATTCAGTCTTTGGTATCCCTGATATTCATATCTCTGATGTGCCTCAATCAGGGCCAGTACGTTCTCTTTGAGGTTTGTTTTCCACTCCCCACTACTCCCTGAATCAAATCTCAAATTGATCTGCCTTGACTTTGGTTAGTAAATTGATAGAATTAACATTCATCAAGTAGATTGTTTTTACTTTTTCATAAAATACTTACTACATTTAGGAAAAGAGATAGAATAACTTAATTTTGTTTTTAGTAGAAAAAGTAATTTCAAGTTGTTACTTTATAATGAAGTTCAACAAACTAAAGCCAATGGGCCAAATCTGGCTTGCTGTGTGTTTTTATGCATAACTTTTTTATTGAAACACAGACACATGCATTTGCATATTATTTATGGTTGTTTGGAGGGGGGCTACAAGGTTAAAGCTGAATAATTGAATTAGGTAAACAGTATTCTTTGATATGTACTTTCATTTTGTAGGACATGACTATATTATATATCCAGTGGGATATTTAAAAGATTTCAATGTTTCATAAGCTTCTCACAAATGAAATATTTATGCCAAGAACTCTGAAATGATATAACATATAGATAAAGTGAAATGATTAATTCTGCCTGGCTCTAAAAATTTCAAACTATAAAATTAAAAATTTTCAATGCAACACACATTCAGAAAATTGAAATTTCTGTAGATAGAAAAAACTATTGCAGATGTAAAGTATAATACTCTATTTGTAGTTTAAAATGTGGTATGTAAAATTTAGCTTATCAAAGTGTATATTATGGAATCAGATTTGGAAAGGAGAAAATTGTGATGAAATACATACAATGTGTTCCTTTAAACAAAAAAAAATATATATTGAGTTGAAATGGGAAGTACAAAATGTTATAAACTGTCTTCGATGTTATCAGAACTTTGATAAAAGAAAGAAACACAAAATGCATTAATTCAAAGATAAAAATTAGATATCATAATTTTCCACATATTTGAATTATCACTGATGAAGAACTCCTAATTAGCATTTTGAACTCTAAACAGATAATGCAGTGAAACTTCCACTAGTAGTAGGTCAAGAAGAAATTAAAAATTAAAATTTATTTTTTTTCCTGTTAGAGCCTTACTTACTAAACTTAAGGATATCTACATATAATTATATAATTTTCATTATCAATGAAACATGCTTATACTAAAACCATTCAAATATATGCTAATATATATATAATACATATAAGATTTTATAGTCTACATTTTCACATAACTAAAAAAATTATTTAACATAGAGTTGTTTAAAATTAACTAAAGAAAGAATATGTACTATTTTCTCCTTTTTCATTAAATTAGAAGTACTGGTTTCCTTTTTGCATTCAAATATTCTTACTAGGTTTGGCAGTGAAATATTTTTAAGAACAAAATAAACAAATTGGTTCTTCTCACAAAAATTTCCACCAGTTTTTGGAGAGTAGGAAGCAAAGAAAATAAGTTTATTGTTTTTCACCACTTTTACGGGTGGGCACGAAAATAACCAATTCCATATCTGACCAGTTCTTTTAGTTTTGTACAACTCTGTAAATGAATCTTCACAATGTCAAGCTTGCCATTAGCCTTTGGAAAGACAGCAATACATTTCCTCCTTTTACAGATTGATTTCTCTTTGCTCAACAAATTAAAGTGTTACTAATGATGGCAATGATCCTGGCCTTCAGGGTAACTCCAATGACTGCATGTGATTGTGGTGGCCACTGTTTGCTACTCCTGCCTTCTGAAAAGCCCAAGGCTTTTTCCCTGGAATAGTTATGATCATTAAATGCATCCCATGATTATACTCTATCTGTGATTACATTTTGGAAAAGAGCATCACAATGAGAAGACTGAGCATGACCGTCTTTATCTGAAGTCTTATTTGCACAAATTTGCTAAAGAAAATTAAAAAGTAAAATGCATTTCACAACATCAAGACCAATAGGCTGATATTGAAAAATAGTAAGGATTCTTATTGTAAAATACGGTGCCAGTGTATCAATGCCAGTGGATTACCTGTGTGAGGTTTAGGGTACTAAAATTTTCAATGCAACCACTGATTTTAAATTGTACAATTTCAGAACTTTAGTTTCATGTTTTGAAGTGAGAGACTTAAAGCTATTAATGTATTACCTATATTAGTAAAATTTTATAATTGCTACCTTTTGTCTCATTGAACTCTTTAGCAAATACCTACTACATTCTTAAGAATAAAATAAAGTCTTTATCTAATGTTCAATATTTTAAATGAAATGGGTTGCAAGTATTATACATAATTTGAGGGATTATTTATATGATTAAGAGTCCTAAAACATTTTACACTCTCATTAAAAAAAGCAATAACACTTTTCTGAACTTACATTACTTAAATTTAAAGTATCTATTTCCTCTGTTTTTTGCTTTAAGCACAAGTGCAAACTATATGTAAATATGAATTATGTCAGCAGAATTTATGAAAATAAAATATAGCATACAATTTTAATGATTAAATGTGTTTATCAGAAATGCTTAAATATTTTCAAAGAAGAAACACCTAACTGTAAATGTAGACTCAGTGAAACTAGGCATAAAAATTGCATTTGCTTTAGAATGTTATTGAAGACTAGAAGTCTTTGAAAAAATGATATCCAAATACATGACAAACTTACGATTAAAGAACTGTGAAATAAGTGATAGGAAGAGTAGGATGAAATCATAAAATTAGGAGGGAAGCAGAAAAGATTAGTTTTTTTAAAGTCAAACTGGTTTTGAACTGTGTCAGGTCCTCCTTTTTTACTTCCGTAAACAGGGACACACTTAGGTTACTTCCACTGGTGGAGATTCATAGTATGTATACATACTATGTAAGGATGGTAAATACTATCCATTCCTAGGGCTCATGGAATAATCATCAGGAGGGTGCTATGCAGTACAATAGAAGGATCATCACTAGGATGCTATGCCGTTCCAACATTCTGTAACAACAATGGTTCTAAACAATCATCCCGATATTCGTGGACAGATTGCCCCACTATCTGTTCTGCGCTTTGTTCCTCCCTGACTACCTTACTGTGCTCTACATCTTCATAACCTTTTGCTCATGACGAATAACATTTCTTGGCTCTTACTTATTCACTCAGTTTATTTTGCCTTTCTGATTCTAACCAGAAATCAATTTTCTCTCTACAATTTTCCAAATGTTCCGTGGTCAAAAAGATAGGCCTCGTTGAATCTGACAGGCAGCATACTGTTTACAGTGCTCTTGATGTGCTAGGCATTTTACATTTTATAATCTAGTCTTTAAGCATAATAATGAACACTGGGAAATATATATAATTTTAACTATGATCACAATTAGTGCATATATCTGTATATGGTCAGTGGCTAAAAAGAATTGGTTAATTGACTAAAGTATCCAGAGTCCCAAACTTTTTTGAAATTCCTTGTTATTTATTTTTAAAAGCAAAATATGTTTTAATAAAAAATGTAAAAAATGGATAAACATGTAAAATAAAGAATGAAAATTCCTTGTAATTCATCCTGAGAAAATTACTATTAATTGGTTATGTCTCTTTCTTTGCTATGCATATCATTCAAAAATATTACATTTTTACAAGTGGGACCAAAAAGCAATAATTTTCAATAACTTGTAGATTTATGTTCATTCTAAGCACTACATAATATTCTACTTATGTTTCTTTGATTATTTTTTGGCATTTTACTCTTACAAATTATGTCATATATAAACCTTTGTAGTTACATATTTTTATAAGCATTTCTATAGTATAACATTCTAAACATAAAATATTGTATCAAAGCTATTTGATAGCTTAAATACTTATTAATTAGGTACTGAAAATGTATCACATGCTGTGTGAGTTGATGGAGACACAAAGGTGAAAGTATTTGGTAGCTCACCCTCTTGTATTCCCCTGCAGATCTCACTCTACTGGTGTTTTCAACTGCATACACCATTGCCCTTAGACTACCGTACAGTAAATCAGTCCCACTTGAACTTCCCCTAACCCATCAGCCATCTCTGAACTTTTTTCAAAAGAGAATTATGTTACAGAAGAAAAACACAAACCAGAATGGATGAGCCCTGCAATCCTGTGCTTACCAAATTTTGTTTTATTTTCTAAAACTATCAATTTCTCTCTAGGTTTTCCTTGTTTTACTCTACTTCCTGGCAATCATTTCTTACATTTTTCACAGATTATTCAAAATGACTTTATACTCTATAAATTTTTAAATGCATACTATTTCTTAGCAGATGTCTTGTCTTATCTACTGTACAAGACAAACCATGTGATCAGAGCTGTTAAAATCCTGGCATTAAAGAGTAGCCTTATTCTCTTCCCATAGAAAAGAGAGTGTTACCATTTTCTTAAGTTGTGCAGAATAGCAATGAGCCAGGGCTTTTGTTTCCTAAAGAACACGGGTGCTGGCTGATAAAGGAGAACAAGAGAAAAGAACATCAACAATGTATAAATTGGTCTTTTGTAAATTGAGAACCTCAGTCTTTTCATTCTTCTGGGATGGGTACTCTGTACTGTTACCCTACATTCACACAAGTATATTTCTTTTTAAAGACATCTTATTTAATATGTATTGTTGACTGATGAACATTGAATTCACAGTAAGCATGTTAACTCATGCTTGAACGAAGCTTACCTAAACATACTTATTTTCTCAGTAAGTTACCTGATAGCTTTTTGCACTTAGGGAAACTGCATAGCACTTTACTACTACACTTAGGGACCATCTTAATCAGCTGGAACCACCAACAGCAACATCAACAAAAGACAAAAATGAAAAGCAAGTGGCATTATCGTAATGCAAAGAGGACACTTTTACACTATGAGAACTGAAATAAGAAGAGAATGGCTTGTTTGACCTCAGCTGGCAATGTGAGCATCGGGCTACTCAAACTTTTCACCAGTCTGTGTATATGCATGCCCCCAAATGACCACAAAAGACTGTTAGTATTGATTTAAGAATACAAATACATGTTAGCATGCAGGAAAAATCACAAATACCAAATTGTTAATAATGGAAATTGACAGTTCCTGCTGGAAAACACATATTTGTGGAAGAAAAGCACCAAAATATAATGTTTTTTATAGAGAAAACTTGTATTTTTTAGGTAAAATGTTCCATCTTAGTTCTCAGGCTACTCAGAGAATTACAACTACTAGGCTTGACTTTCTGATGTTATAATTTATGAATGCTGCTTTTCTGTTAGGCACACCACACTGGATTAACAATAAAAAAATCTTCTCTAAAACTTGCTCTCAAATCACTAAGTGACTTTGAGGGTTTACTGCCTTAGCTATGAATCAGACTGAGTCACACTTGCCATGTCTCTACGTCCATCACCAAACCATTCAAGACAAAGTAACTTAGGGGCATTATAAGTCAGCAGAAATTGGTGGAATTATGGCTCCATGACTCACATTAGTAAAAAATTCTATCATCAGTGCCTGGTGAATGGGACTCTTATGGGATCCTCTGAAAAGCATTTCATAGATCCTCACACAGGTGATTGTGGTGTCCAAAATTTATGATGGTGAAAATAGAAGAGTGCCTCTATGTCCCATCTCTGTCTGCCCTGTCATGGAAAAAGACCAACTGTGCTTTCAGAAAGACCAAAACAAAGGTCAGTGTCCAGATTTCTGTTTTGATTTTAAAGCTTAGTCCTTCTGAGCCCACAGGCAGCCGCAAAAGGATCTCAGTCCCCATCCAGGTGGCTTAGCATGGTTCCTGGCTACAATCCATTGCTGTGCTGTGGTATCAGGTCTCCCACCTGGAGTCTGCATTTGAAGGCTCCACAGTTGCTAGACCAGTATGGTTACTATGGAGAGCATGTGCAAATGAACAGGGCAAGCACGTGGTCCCCATGCAAAGGGGTTTCTTTGTTAGGCTGGATAATATTATCTCCAGATTGGGAAAGACCAGGCACTTTTTCAAAATAACCAATCAACTTTCCAAGCTTTCACGAGATTCCAGTAGGTCCACCCTCTGGTCCAATGACCCCTTTTCCAGGTTAAACTGGCAGGCCTCTATGGTCAAGCACCTCCCCCTGTGCCATTTTGACTTCTATTGCATATGTGCTTTTATCCCCTTGTTCCTCTCAAAAATCAGGTACTGAAGGAAGGGGTTTTAATCCTTAAAATGGCAGTATTGCAATCCCCTGGAGTGTGTGAAGCTATAGCTTCCTGGTGGAACGAGCAGGCATATGCTCCTTGGTTGATTATTCTCAAAATGGTCTTTCTCCCTTTGCTTCCTCACTTATTAATAGCTAGTTAACTACCTACAGTAACACTATGGGACAAAAATTGGACAGTGTATGTTGTTACACACCATTGTAAGAAATATCAATTCAGCACATATATCACATTAGGCTTAAATGCCAGTATGTAACAGGGAACAAAATAATCATGGTTAGTTTGTTGTCTTATCATTTAGCGTGTCTCATCATTCACAGTGAGCAAACAACTGTTTGGTTTTGTTCTTACCTTACAAGTCTACTCAGATTCCTATAATGACCACTAGAAAAATTCTTAAACAGAAACATCTATTGGCTTGAAATGTTTTGTGAATAAAAGCATGGCTGTAATTTTTAATTCATTTGAGCAAAGATTCCAGGTCAGATTGTTCCCATAATTGAAACAGTCTATTAACATCACTGACAGGAAATATTAGCCACTAAATTAACAGCAATATTTTTTAGTCCTGCAAAATGTTTTAAATGGGGTAGACTTCTATGGATGAACACAGGCCATATACTAAGTCTGGCAAGTTCAGGGGCTGTCTGCATGGCAGCCTTAGAGACTCAGAATTCTATGTAACCATACATAATGGTCTAAAATTACCACTTTTTAACTAAAAGCACTTTATGGTGGGTAGTCATATCCTAGCCTTGAATCTCCCTGGACAATGGTTCACCATCACCTTGACTAAGCCTTTTTCTTTTTGCATCTAGGATAACATACCTGATAAAAAATGACTTTACAAAAGCAAAGTAATTTCCCTTTATCCAGATCCCTCAAAGAATGGACACCAGACCAGAGACACAAATCCCTTAATTGCCATTGTTATGTTAATTGCTGATGGTTAGCTACCCTGTAACCACCTGTGTAAAAGAAGTACGTGTCTATCATTTTACTTTTTATCCAATCTCAGAGGTTTCCCTGCTTTACTTTCTTCTGCCTCCCTAATCGATCACCAGTGGATTCATGTAACTCACTTAAATCTTCTCTTTGGATTGTAACGTACAAAATAAGGTGCATAACAGCCATTCTCTGGAGCTTTTTCTCAATCCATTGAGGTTCTGCTTCCCAGCAACTGTCATCAGTGTGGCTCAAAACAACTTATAAGAATTCTCTACAGCTTTGAACGTCTGTTACATTGACACTTTTCATGTGGCATAAAAGAACTGTACTTTTTCTTTATAATCTGCATGGAAGATGAAAGGACTGCCTATAATTTGAATTTAATTTTTAAAAAGAGTAAATTGATCAGGAAAATTGAACAGCCTCGAAATCATGCCCATGCGCACACACACACACACACACAAAACAATAGATACAATACAGATGTATGTGTATAACAATTTAAAACGAGTCATCATGTTCACAGAGCATATTTTAGGGAATCACAGCATGTCAGATAAGTTTTTCTCTTTTCATTGGTGTACAATGTACCAGGATTACTTAACCCTGCAGGCCTGAAACATCTGTTTGACTTTTACGGCCATAGTCTATAACCAAAACTTTACTTCTTTCTTCGTCCATGTATTTTGCTAAGTCTGGAAGCTTAGTACATGATTATTATGTGTAAAAATTATTGTTTTATTATTGATATTGAACAACTAAAATGAAAATGAAAATGCAGTACTATAATAATCACACATAAATTCCAATATCCAAAGGGGAATTCATATGTTTGAAACACTTTCCAACCATGCATCGCAGTCATTTTTGGTGGTTATGCATCAAGGAAACCTTTGGAACATTTAAGCTTTTTTTTTCAAAGGGAGAGCTCAAACTTAATTGAAAGCTCAGACAGTTAAGGACATCTGATTAAAATGTATGATATTCTCATTGATGCCCTGGTATTAATATGATTTTAGAAAACAAAATGAGTTCCAGGATACTTTTAAATTTTTATTCCATAAAGTTTATTCAGGATAAATTTGCCTACCTGTGAATTTATTGCCTCCTCCAGTGAGGCAATCTTTCAGTCGATGTCACTTTTAAACCTGTTGGTTTCCCAAATGTGAAGGAAGGTGTGTCATTATCTGAGAGGGGAGCCATATTATTTTAAATGAAACTTACAGGTATTTTTAAGCAAAAATTACTAAATATCAGATAAGTAAAATATTTTTTTTTCAAAAATAAGGACTAATGGAAAATTTTCTATATACCTAAGATCTTTAAGAATGATCTTGCACTTAATTAATTTCACAAAACTTAATCGAAATAAAATACTTAGTACAAATTCTATTTTTAAATAAATTGTGTTATCTACTTTCACAAATGACTTTCTTCCTGTTGTCTATCAACTTCACCTGCCTTCTCTGTGGGAATGTTCCTAAATTCACTTTAAATATAGAGGTGAGAACAATGACTGAAAAGATAACAAAAAATGTATTGTCACTACTGATGTGTTTACCGTACACCTGCACAGCAACTAAGTCAAACATTTTTTGTCTTAAAAACAAAGCCAGATGAATTTGAAGTGCTTGCCTGTTTTAAGCATTGAGCCATTAAATTTTTAATGACTTTAAGGTTTTAAATTATAAACAACTTTCTCCAGCCTTTTTTAGATTCCTGCAAAAAGTGGATTGATGTGAAAAAGAAATACAAAGAAGGAAACAGGAAAGTAAATATTCTTATTTTGGTTGTTGTGTTGACATTGCTCAAGTAGCACCAGGTGATATCAAAATAATACGTAAGTCTGTGCAAAGGCTTTGACAGACTGACTGAATAAAAGTGAAAAAAATCTTTAACTTCTAGTGATTAAACACCTTCATTGATTTTGAGGTCATCTTCATAATGGCAATTTCAAGAACAAAGTTGCATATTACACTACTCACTCAAAAGCATTGAAAAGTATGGCAAATTATTTTAAATCTATTTTCTAACAGAAGTATCTGAATTTTTAATTTATCAGGGTAGAGTCAGGTAAACGAACTCATGTCAGGTAATTCAGTAGAGGAAATTTAACTTGGAAAATTAATTCCAAAAACTTTGTAAGAGGAAAAAGACAATTAGGAGGTGATGGCGAAATCTTCGTTTTAACAGCTACTGGAGGCTGTTGCCATTCTTAGGACTGAAGAAAAAAGGAGGAGGTGGTGGTACCAGCCTCAAGAATTTGGCGCTTCTAGTGAATGGTGGTGGCACTGCTGCCAAATCAAAGTGAGCTTTGGCTGCCCATTGCCACCAAAAGGCAAACTCTAGCAGCAGAGGCTGGTAAAAAAAATGAAAAAAAAAAAAAAAAGGTTTTTATGCCAAAGCAGAATG
Source organism: Carollia perspicillata (assembly GCA_004027735.1). Lineage (NCBI taxonomy): Eukaryota > Metazoa > Chordata > Mammalia > Chiroptera > Phyllostomidae > Carollia > Carollia perspicillata. The sequence goes on along the minus strand of PVKM010009802.1, from coordinate 24,503 downwards.
ATCTGGGACAATGGGGGCTTCCTATCTCAACGTTCATCTCCCCCACCAAAGTCAAGCAAAACCCAGCTGCTCCCAGTAAGACCAAAACCAGAAGTTGTGCCCAGAATTTCTGCTCGATTTTTAAGTACAGTCCTTTGGAGCCCAAGGCAGCTTCTAAGTGGTGATCCAGGTAGCTTAGCTTGTTCCCAGCTGCTATCTAGCTTTGGGCTTCCTCCAGGAGGCTGCATGTAGAGCAGGTACTACTATTGGCCATGTACTTTCTTAGACCACGAGATCCCATACTCCTGGGCCAGAGAGTGTGTGAAGCCACCAACAAATGCTTCATGAGGTCAGCAAAAGAGACAGACTTTATCCTGGAGGCCATGGGCACATGGAAAGGACAGGCCAGTATACTATCCAAGTGTGGATATGAAGCAACGGCCATGAGTAAGAGTGGGATCTCTTTGTTCCAAGCGTGGGATGGACCAGGTGCTTTCTCAGAATAACCAATTAACTTCCTAAACTTCTGTGTACTTTTGGTGGGTCCACCTTTCTTATCCTATTATCCAGCTATCTTGCTAGCCCTGCACAATCTCAGTGTAAGGACTTTCTCCTGCCACCATCTTGCCTAGGGTTCAGGGGAACATGTGTTCTGTTACCCAGACAATGTAACCTGCCTTACAGTAGTGCTGTGAAACTCAATGTCCTTGCCATGGCTCTGGGTGGTTTGCGAAGTTATTATCTTGCTGTATAACTCATTCAACTCCCAATTGTCTGGACAGCCTGTCTATTGGTATTGGGACCACAGCAGATGTGCCTGTCATGATCTGGGACCAAGAAGCAAAGTCAGTGTGGCAGGAGCAAGGGTATAAGAAAGATGTAGCTTCTGCCAGATATGCTGACCAAAGAAGAATTTGCTCCTATCCCGAAATCTTCTCCTACTATCTCCTATTGACTGAACCAAGCCAGAGTCAGTTCTCAAGGAAACATGGGTAGTATGTACAGCCCCCTTCTATGCTAAGAAGAGCAGGGTCAAGGCTGTAAATGGCACTGAGAGCAAATGAATAACATAGTACTCTTGTACAAGATTTGGTCTATTTATGTCTCTTGTAATTTTTAAAGCCTCTAATTCTCCCCACTTCCAATAGTAAATAAATTATTTAAGTCTCAGCAGCAAGACCTTCAAGTACTTTAGCAGTCTAATACCAACTTAACTTTCCAGACTGATCTGCCACTCTGTAAATTGCAGTCTTACGCAGGTAAATAAACTAACAGAAGTTCTGTACCCTATGAAGTAACTTCAGGTCTCTACACCTTCATGTTCTTGCTTTGCCTGCAATGCCTTTGCTGCCCGTCCCAACCCCAGTGTTTTTCCGCCCAGTGATTCTTGATGCCTTAGGATGTTAAATCAAATGTATTATTTCTGTGCATAGTTTTTGATATGCAGTTAGAATGAATTATTTTTTCTGATTCACAATATTATTAGTTCAACATTTATAATATATATTATTAGTGGCATTTTTGTTTTCATTTTTTAAAAAATTAACTCGATCAGGACAGAGAACTAGTTCATAAGCATAGCAAATTGGTTATTGTCAGTTCTCAGTAAATGTTAAATATATGAATAGATTATGTTTTCCTAGAAGCTAATAAATTATATTTGTCTAAGAAAATCTTCAATGTATTAAGCATTGTTGTGACTTTCACATTGTACCTGCAGAATTGATGCTCTGCAATACTTAAAGTTAACAATGAAATATAAAAAGTGAAAATATTTAATTTCCTCACTAGCAATCTCTTATTACTGTTTTCTCAAGCTTTCTTTTCAACATCAAACTTTTCACTTTTTTCCAATAATATATTTGGGATTTTACATGGTTGATTATAATATCATTATGTAATTTGAAAACTGGCCAATAATCATTGATCTCTGCAGGAATTAAACAAAAGTGATCACTGACTTCGAGCTTTGTCAATGAGAGCCATTACTTCTTTGCTACTCATACTCATTCTTTCTGTGCCCAGTCCTTAAATTCAGAAGTCCTATGTACTATGTGAACCCAATTCTCTAGTCCTAAATGTCTGAGATGTTAATAAACTCTTGACTAAAAGTAGGAGAAAATATCCCTTAAAAATGTCTGCATTTGTTCTCCTTCTAGTAATATGTTTACATTTCAGGCAAGAAGAGGGATGAATAGCAAGTACCAACGCCTTTTTCTAAAAGCAGTTGTTTTTTTTTTTTTTCAATAAACCCCTGTTAGATTTCACTTCTTGTTTCAGTATACGGAAATGTGTTACTTGGGGATCCTTATATAAAAGGAAGTGAGAAATTATGTTCTTGACTTTTCAATCCCTATAGCAGAGGAAAGAAATTGAGAAAATAATTGACACTGCATTCTGAATAAGCTGATTCACAGTATCTAACTGAACAACTTGGGGATTTGAAATTAAGAAACAGGCAGTACGCAGTAAGATCTCTTCCCCAAGCCACGTGCAAACCGCATTATCCAGTGAAGAAATTAAGGATTTTTCAGAGTGAAATGGAATATACAGATGAGAGAGAAGACAGTATAAAGGAAAGATACCATGTGGCCCCAGAGTAAAGAGATAAGGAGTACATCTGTCTGATGTCATTTCATTTGCTAAGTAGCCCAGCAATTCTTTGCATAAGACTCCCAAGATTCATTAGTTTCCTAAAAAAAAAATGCCTTTCCTTAAGATGGCTCGAGTTTTTTTTTTCTTTACAAGCAAGTTTCCTGATTTATACAGGAGTCAAGACAGAGAGTAATGCAAGTAGAAAGTCTGCCAACATCTGCTCTATTTCTTTAGTTTATGCTCCCACCCTCTTAGACTCTATGAACATAGAGAAAATCCATTCTGTGCACAGATATTTTACATTCTCTGGTTTTATCCATGTAAAATTATTAGCAATCTTGCGAGGAACACTTTTAAAGGATAGCTTTCTTTAACTTTCTAAACAATTAGCTAATCGTTTAGCATTTAATGGGAATCAGTCAGAAGCAAAATTAAGAAGAATGAAATGCAATGAAACATCTGTACTTATTTTGGTTACCACATGATACAGTACTTTATCTACTTTAATTCTTAGTAATGTATATTTATATAGTTTCATTTGTTAATATTAAGATCTGTGAAAATGAAATTAGAGATTATCACTAATCATTCTCCTAATAGGATTTCTTCTTTTACTTGATATGCTTCATTTCTGTTTGCCGTTGGACCCAAATCTCTGGGATATTTGAGACTCTAACAGAGGTAGGCCTTAGCACAAACAGTACTTGATAGATTTTGTTCTCCCCATGGAGGTTCTTTTATCCTCTTATGCTTTTTAGAACACTCTTTCTAAACTAACATTTGCTTTAGGAATAATACATCTTTTTGAAAGGAGGCATGTGATTGCTGGGGCTAAAAAAGAACAGAAAGTAAACTTTAAGTATATATTAATATATATTAATAAATATGTATATTTAACAAATATATAATAGGATTATGGAATGACTGAAAAGGGACACAAGAAGAGCTTTTTATTAATCACTTAACATAATTCAATATTTTGTGAAAGATAATATTGAAAGAGCAATTTTAATTTTGTAAGAGCTCTGCTTATTTTGTTTTACATTTTATGATACTAAATACTCACATGCGATTTCTGTTTAAATGTTGTCTATTAATTATGTGTCCTATAGATATATCATTCATATCTGTATATATAATACATAACACATGTCATATATATTTGCACATATGCTTATTTGGTTAAAACATTTTAAGTAAAGGAAATTTACTGTAAAGTTCATCTTTACTTCAACTTGTAACCCTGAAAAAATTTACATTTAAATACATAGAGATTCCATTTTTATCCAGATTATAATAAAAACTCTCAACACTAATAGATGATAATATACTCAGAGCAATCTTAGATTTTGGATTGTGCTCATCCATTGGAAACATGGCAAATCATGACATTCCCTTGACTGTTTTTATGATAATAAACATGTTAGTTGAAGATGGATACATGAATCTTCAAATAAAGACTATTTTGTAACTAGATCATATGGCTAGTACCTGGCCAGTGGGGTGAAGTGAAAATGGAGTAGGCAACTATATTTTCCAATTTTTAAAACAAACAAAAAAAGTATTGTCTTGTTTTTTAATCTATTTCTGCTGGAAGAAATATAGATATAGTGATGAGTCATTTTGAACAATTAAAATAAAAAGACAAAACTTATGAATGGATAGCAAAATAAACAAAAGAAGGACCCTGGATCTTTAATGTGAGACAGCTATGATGCTGGATTTTAGCTTCTAATGCATTGAACATTGTCTGAGAGAGAAATGAATTATTTAAGACACTTTGTTGGGGTATATTTTTTCAGCAGCCAAAATGGTACCCTAAATATTCAGTCACCATTATTATATCAATAAATTTACGGTCATGTATTACATATGAAAGGATCTCAATGAAGATGCTTGCACACATTTGTAAATTTTACTAGAAAATTGAGTGTTATGGCTTTTAAGCTAGCATCAAGAGAGCAAAGGAAACTTACATTCTCTGATTACATAATTGGAAAGACTCTCACTTATATCTTCATTACATTTTCAATGTTTTCAACATCATATATCAAAATGTGAAAACTACTTTGTAGTTCTTTGTTTTGAAATTTTTTGAATGGTTTTGAAACAAAGCAATAATGATCTGACATGTCATTGAATTTTGCACAAGTTAATTTCTGAAATCAGCCATTCATCCAGGAGTAAATTACATATTTATCCACATATAGATATAGACATATAGGTATAGACATATAGGTATAGATATAGATATAGATATATACATCTATACATATGTACACATACATACAGGGTCTGGCACAAATAACACCCTTTTTTATTACAAAATATTTTATTAAAAATCTTAAGCATGTAATTCTGTAACATAACAACATCACACTCAAGCACACCATGTGACATTTTAGGTGAAATGGTCAAACTGTTGTCCATCTCGTGCAAGACATTCACGTACCTCACCAACTACACTCAAGCAGGTGTTACTTCTCCTGGTCCCTCTATATAGATATATATACATATATATAATGTGCATGTTTATAATTGTTTTTAATGTAAAACGCAATTAAATCACGTTTCATTAAATCCTTACAAAAACTGATTCAGCTAGTGTTTTTGTGTTGTGTAAAGGAGAAATAAAGGCTCACGCAGGTGTGGCAATTACACGATACTGTTTTTCATTCCTACAGCCCATGACAGTTTTTTTTAAAAAAGCACTATAGTACCTGAAATATATTTAATGGCTTCAATGCATTGAAAAACAAAAGTTCACATTATTTCTGAGTATCCCTTATCCTAATTGATAATAGCTAGATGATTTATAAATTATGCATTCTATTCACTAAGTGCCTTTCCAACATGCCATTATCAGATTTATTTAAAGAGAAAGGCTTCAAGGATGGAGTTCAGGAACTTCTAAAACCACACTATTTGATGTTGTTGTTGAGAAAAATTATTAAATATCAAAATTCCACTGATACTGCATCTGAAAATTAACATTTAAATGGAAACAGTGAAAAATTTCAGGGTTTGTGATGAAAATTTTCTGTTCATTATGAATGGAAAAGAGATTCTCAAATATACAAGGTAGTATAATTAACAAAACGTCACATTATTCCAATTAATAGTTAGATCACATCCTAACATATAAACACTACAATTTGAAAAACTTACTATTTCAACATTTTAAAAAATGAAACAAAAAGCAAATGTTGCATTTCAAACAGTGTACTTCCTGGTGTTGCTTTTGAATACACATATGAAAATTAGTAATTTTAAATAAGAGGGATACTAACACCAGTGCTCTCAGGTGACATACTCAAGAGACACTTTTCCTTTCTGTTTTTTCCCCCAGTGTCCAGAATTTTGAATTCAAATATTAATCTTTCTGTCTACAGCTATTTATTTGGATCCTGCTATTCAGAGATTGGCAAAAATAGGTTTACAGTTGTGAGTAAGCAAAACAGAGTTTATTCTTGTATTATTATTTATTGTATTATTTTCCACATGAACAACTTAACCTACCTTTGCTCACCCCTATGTGCTTACCCTCTGTTGTTAGGAATTAAAATGTGAATTGGAAAAGACATCATTCCTACTTTTTTAAGTTGAGCTTATTGGGATAACACTGATAGTAAGATTATGTTTCAACTATACGATTCTATGATACATGATCTGCATATTGTATTGTGTGTGCATCACCGGAAGTCAATACTTCTTCCATCACCATATCTCTGATATTTGATTTTCTTTACCCTTTACTACCCCCCTACCCACCATTCCTCTGGTAACCACCATACTGTTGTCTGTCCATAATTTTTTGTTTGTTTGTCTTATTTATTTATTTGTTGTTTTCAGTTTTATATCCCACATGTGAGTGAAATCATGTGAAGGTTCTTGGCTTTTCCTTTCTGATTTATTTCCCTTAACATGATATTCTCAAGGCCCCTCCATGTTCTCACAAAGGACAGTATTTCATCTTTTCTTCTGCCTGAGGTTCCTACTCTTGATGATGCTTATCACTTACTTGATAAAAGAGACAGATTTGCAAATACTTAGGGTAAACATATAAAAACTATTTGGAACAAAGACACTTTGAGATGCAATTTCCTATATGAAGAAAATGCATTAAGATGTTATGAGAGTAAAAGATGATGAAATGAACTTAATTTAGGATTGATTGGGAAGTCTGGGAAAGCCTTTGTGAGAAGGTGACAATTGAAGAAGCTGGGCATATGAAATACTGGAGAATAAATTTCTGAGGAAACTAAATAACTTACCCCGAAGCCAGCTTTGCACATTTCATGAACTGAAAGGTGGCTGATGTGACTGAAATATATGAGACAGCAGTGTTGTGGAGGTCCAAGTGCTAAGCAGGGACCTGCTTATTTAGAGCCTTGGAGGTCATGAAAAATATCATGGTTGTATTCTAAAAATAATTAGATATAATTGGAAAGATTATATTAGATGAGTAATTCAATAAAATATAGGTTTAAAATAAATTGTGGAGAATGTAATTTAATATTCACATAAATAATCTTAAAGATTCCATGTGAAGACAGGAAATTGGCACATAAACTATAGTGCATTTCAAGAAAGATGTAGCAATCTTTTATTTGTTCTGCTATACTAATCATTAACTGTTAATATATGATTTATGTTCAAATACCATGATGACAAGAGGAAAAATATACTTCTGTGTATTTTTTAGAATTTCAAAAGTATTAAGTCCAGTCCGCTATTTGACTTAGTCTTATTAGTTAAGGGTTGCTGATTTCAGAGCCAGAGTTTAAAAATGAAATAGATTTTTCTCAGGGAAGGAGGAATTTATACTATCTTCAATAACATGAAATTCTACAGAAAGTCTACTGGTAGTATTACAGTTAATGATTTGCACCATGCCTGCCTGTCTCATTTAATCTTAGCAAGAAGCAGATAAGAAACACACAACTCTGAAAGTTTTTTTTAACTTCCAAAATATGCATCTAATAAGTGAGAGGCAGAGATCTCATTTTCCCCTTTCTGTTTTTTTTTAAACTATGTTAGCCAAAATGTTTACTTTTTATGAGTTATAATTTAATTTTCAGAATCTAGTGCCAATGTGAATTCAGCAACACATACTAAATGATTTAAAGCAGTCATGCATTTTTCCTTTAAAATGTTACTTCTAGGAATTTATTCTTAGGAAGTAATTGGATATTTAAGGTGAGAAACAATCTAATTGTCCAGCGGAACCCTATCCAGTCATTGTTTACAAGAATCAAGATGTATACTTATTGGCATAAAATGTATTCTTGCCATGTAGCTAAGTGTAAAAAATTTAAAAAAAACACTAAAATAATTCATACTAAAAAAGCTATTTTTAAGTCAAATTTTTGTGTATCCTTGTTTGAGGGAATGCGTTTTATCTGTCCTCCAATTTCAAACCTTTAAAGAATATTGGAATAACAAGCATCAAAAATCCCTTATATTACTTGATTGTTAGGATCCCATTTTTACCCCATTTTGTTGCTTGGATTACCAGGGAATTGTTTAGTAATGCTTACAAGATACACATATGTATTTCAACATTTGTTTCAGGTAGTAATTTTGCCTTATTCTGGTGCTCCATCATTCTTTAGTCACTATCCTCTGCTTTTCACAGATACCTACACAACTTGTCTGCACAATTTTATCCCTCTTGTTATAACTGTTCTCTGCATCACTACCTTCCCTCACCTGGGCTATGCTGACAGCTTTCTAATGACCACTCTGTCTATAGTAGAATTTGCCTGCAGCTACCATGATTTCCATACCTACAAAGTTCAGCATGTGACTTCCTAATGTCCTTAAAAGAAATTTTACATATTTTAACATTAGTTTCCATGTCCTCCATAACCTCTGCTTAACCTATTATAATTTTCTTCAGCGTTTTTTCATACCCTTGTACCTCTCACAACTCAGCCAGGCTGGGCTTGAAGTTTTGAAAGCCCTCCTTCTATCTCTAGAAAGATGGTTAATTCATTGCTATTGTACATCCCATTCCAAGGCATCAACGAATCCTGGGAAATGGGATTTAGACTGGGTGAACCTGAAGAAAAGTGCTCAAAGATTATCATCTGCCTGGTAGACATGGCAGTGACTTAAGTAAAAGCTGAGGCCAATAGGATTTAAAGTTTTTTCATGCATCTGTGATCAAGCCATGCACAGAAACACACTTTACAGACTTTGATCTTTTATAGACTTTAAACTCCATTTACAGTCACACTTTCTTGTTTTAACATTGTCATAACTTTGGTTCTGTTTTCAGTGAAACTTTATTTGCTTTTCCTTCTACACTTTATGTACATTTTTTTAACCCTTTTTAATAACTCATCTAAACTTTGTCCTAAGAAAATATTTATATTTTGTAAGCATTGAGATCACCTGTTATAATTTCTCAGGTCTTTATGAAGTAAATATTGCTTTGAAAAATCCCAGAACCAAGGTTAAGTTTAGAAAGTGCCAACTTAATCCTTAGGAAACAACATCATATCTAATATTATGAATGGCAAATCCACTTCCTTACATCTGATTTTTCTAATAATGAACAATATTCATTCAATCTCTTGACCTTACATATTGCTCGTCCAACACACTAGTTTTGTCTTATTACATAATTGATTCATTCTACTCTTATGTGTCATTCCATTCCCTGCTAAGTATTTTGACTATCTCTAAACTATCAATATTGTCATAGTCCCAGTTATTTTTATTCCCAGTTTACTTTTTAGCTATTTAATATAGACTAGTCAGTGCTATATATTATTTAATTATTGTTCACTTTAGTTAATAATAGTTTATTATTGTTATATAATATGTATATGCTACTGATAAAATCTATAAATAAAATACTGCACTCTCATATAATTAAGAGTAAGATATTATAGCAAAATGATACTTTCAATAAGTAACATTTAAGGTTCATTAGAGTTAATTACTGGGAATAAAGTGAAAAGCCATCTAAATCAACCTTGGAAACAATGGAATTCTTTTAAGAAGAAATAACGCCAAAAGGAATTTTCGATGAGGATTTGATATTATTGAGGACATATAAAGTTCTGTGTTTCATTATCACAATTACCCCAAAATTCTATTTAGCTGGTCATAGGTATAATTAAAGATAGAGTAAGTATGGTGTAATGAAGTACAAATATAAGAAATCATTAAAGGATTTTGGAGAGAGGCATGATAGGATTTATAATTGGAAGTTTAGAAAAACAGTGAATGGTGAATCATGAGGAAGCCACTGCAGTAACGAGACCCTTAGGGAACCACTTTAGTAATCCAGAAGAGAAGGAATCTAGGTCTTCAGGGAAGTACAGAGGAGGCTTCCATTTGAAGGAAATTTATGAAGTTGAATTGAAGGCAGTAAGACACTGAGTTCCTAATTAGACATAAAAAAGAGACATAGAGATAGAGAAATACAGAGAAAGAGAGATAGAGATAAAGATGATTACAATAGATAGATACATAGATAGATAGATAGATAGATAGATAGATAGATAGATAGACAGACAGACAGAGAGAGTCTGAGACTTACTCAATAGAGCAAGACAATTACATGGAATGTGATTTCATTCAATGAATGGCATTCCATTAGACATCTTTCTACAGGATGTTCATAAGTATGTCTGTTGAATGTCCATTAATACAGCCTTAGATAAACTCTATCTTTATTGTTTTGGGGAAATATATAAATTTATGTCCTTTGGTTTACAATAAAGTATTATCATTTCTAAAAATTTCCTTGAAGTTTAATTTTATTTAGAATGTTATTCAATAAACAAATATTGATTCAATACTAAATGGCAAAGACTAATTTTGGCTATGAAGATACAATGATAAATAAAAGAAATATAGTCCATATCTTCTTTCAGATTTTTCACAGGTCATAAGCACATAAACATATAAACACAGTAATGACCAATTTGTATGCAACTTGAAGAAAGTAAAGAGTATATTCTGTAGCCCTGGCTGGTGTAGCTCAGTGGATTGAGAGCAGGCCTGTGAACCAAAAGATCACAGTTCGATTCCCAGTCAGGTCACATGCCTGGGTTGCAGGCCAGTTCCCAGCAGGGGACACATGAGAGGCAACCATACATTGATATTTCTCTCCCTCTCTCCTTCCCTTCCCCTCTAAAGATAAATAAATAAAATCTTTAAAAAATTAAAACAAAAGAGTATATTCTATAGAGAATACGTTTCAGGAATATGAAATATAAGGGTGGGAGATACTTCATAGGTTGTTCATATAATACTTTTCAAAAGAGAAGATACATTTCAGCTGAGACTAGGAAAAGGAGAGATGCTATATATTTTCTTTAGGAACAAAAATGGAACCTCATCCAAAATTTGGTTCATTTGTCAAGCCTGATGAAGCCAAAAAGGTATAAAAGGATTAATGATGTACATGGCAAGCCCCCGCAAGAGCAGAGCAGGCCTCCAAGTTCCAACAATGTCTTGAGAGAACAAAGAAAGGAAACTAATTTGGAGTTTTATTGTAGTCACTGGGTGGGGCCATGTAAATGTCCCTCTGAAAGGAATTAGCAGTGGTTTGAAACTCCTGTTGACCCCAAGGGAGGGAGTACCTGGGCTTTTTATCAGCTTGTCCAGAAGAGAAAGGGGAAGGGGTGAGGCTTAAAGGTTGTGTGAAGTCAAATATCAGAAAACATAGACTCTTTTATAGAAGGCTACCTTTGGACAAGGTTGGATGATGGCTGAGAATAGGGTAGGATTAATTCCAAGGAGAAAAAATAAGCATGTAGACCTTAAGGTCTTAGATGGCCACTGTGATCAATGGAGAACACTGATGGAGGGCAATAAATAAATGTGAGAACATCTATCATTTTCTCTAAATATTTCTGTATTTTCTTTCCAACATCTTAACCAGGATGTCATTCAGAATAATGTAATCAGGACAGACAGCAGCTCTAGGGCAGGATCCTATGGGCTCCTTCCTGAGCCATGAATTAACTATGGCTACATCCCAAAGTCACGTGGTCTTTGGGGAAAGGTGAGATTAGCAGGCACGTGGGTAGCTCAGCAGCTCCTTCCCAATGCATGCAAAGTATTTCTTTCAAAACAACACGTTGTATCATCTGTAAAGTCAGAATTATTCATGACATAATGAGAAGAGGTTGTATTTAGGAATTGTGTCCTATGCTTCTATGCATTCCCTAATCTCTCTTGGTATGAAATAAATTTAAGAAGTTTCAACACTGCACTATAGCTTTCAGAGAATGAAAAGCAGACTGAGGGCAATAGGTAAACAGTTGTAGACCTATTTTCCTCCTAGGGTTAAGCAACTTACCGAATACAATGAAATAATATAGTATACTTACATTTCTTTCTTGCAATACATTTCTAAATATGAAAGAATACATTGGTGAATACAGTGGACAGAAGGTTTCTTTTTAAAAAAATATCATTATAGTATGAGGCCATTTACATTGTATTAGTTGTAATCCATGGAGTTTTCTAGTAGCTCTTCAGAATATGGTTCTTTACTTGTTTGTACTCATTGGAAAACAGAGTTTTCATTGGTATACAGACTGTATTAAGGAACTTGATGTTAAACCTGCTTTCTATTAGAAATGAACACAAAGTTCTACTCTGGATGCTACTCCACCAATACGAGCTTCAACACAGAAGACTAAACAAAACATTAAAGCAAAACATAGCCATTATCAATGCCCTAACACATTTCATTCATACCACGACATTCATTGCAATGTTTACTTCCACTTGAAATGAACCATAACCTTAAGAACAATTGCAGTTCTGATGTTATTCAAGAAATAGCAGTACCGAACCTATAACATAGAAGTTCGTGTTTTGTTGCCATGTAAATATTACACTAAAAACTAAGCTGTCTCTACTTTTGGCTGTTTACTAACAATCTCCTGGCTAGAACTAACCAGAATTTTAACTTCCAATGCATTTTTCAATCCTACCCTATACTCTGCCATGAAACTAAGCCTAAACAAAAAGTTTTACACAAACTTAGAGCTTGTTTTATGGCATATTTTATTGTAGGAACTATCAAATATTTTTCAAGACATGTTTTATCATCTGTAAAGTCAAAACTATTCATGACATAATAAGAAGAGGTTGCATTTAGGAATTGTGTCCTGTGCTGGTATGTGTTCCCTAATCTCACTTAGGACGAATTAGAAGTTCCAACAATGCACTATAGCATTCAGTGAATGAAGCAGACTGAGAACAATAGGTAAACAATTGAAGGCATGTTTTCCTCTTAGACTTAAGCAACATACCAATTACAAGTCAAGTAATACAGTAGTACACTTCAATATGTTCTACAAGTAAAGGAGCTGAAAGTTGAAATTTATCAAAAGTCAGAATGAAAACACAAACATTTCAAATGATAACATTTATTAAATTTACTGTAAGTATAAGGTATAAAAATATAAGATATTTAATATATAACTTGCATCCCCTTAGTTTTAAAAATGTATGTGATATTATACAGGGGTATGATTAGCCCATAAGAAACTTGTGTAAATTTAAAAAAGATTTCCACTGGGTACAAATGTCCTCATTCTTATTCTCCTGATTGGGTGAGGAGCACAAGCTGTATTTCAGCTCCTATATGCCACTCTTTGAGTGCTGGGTGAAGGGCAGAACTTGAAACAGTGTACCGACTGACATTAATGCAATAATTCTTGAAAAATGATAATCTAAATGTTACATTTTTTTCTAAAGTTATGGAAGAAAAAAGTAGTTGTGTTGCAAGTAAAATCAATGAGTTATTATATACATATATATATTATAGTTTCTATGAAACTAGAAGAATATTTGAATATTTTAGAATATTAATATCCAATTTTGTAAAGTCTCCTGTTAAGAAAAACAGAAGAAACAGTAGTCATTGTCTTATAATATGAAGAAAAGAATTGGTAAGGAAAACATCTTTCTTGTCTTATTCTTTTTATTTGTTGATCGATGGTAAAATTATCTCCAAGAAAGGAAGGACTCACTCTTTTGAATATTTGCTTTAAAATATTCCCAGAAAAGTCTTCATTGCATTTTTTCATACTTGATGGACACAAAGCAATGACATACATATATGTATGAACAAATTCACCAGCTGAATGAATTTTCATTTCCCTGAAGAAACATGACAGGAAATAAGTTGGAATTTCTTTTTCTTTGTTACTTTTTTTTCTATGAAAATACTAATTATCCTCAGTAGGTGCTCTGGTAATACATTATTTAATCTTTCTTTGTTGAAATAACCCAAATGCTGTCAGACTATTCAAAATAGTTTTGTCAATTTTAAAAAGCCTGTTTTTCTATCAAATGTGGGTGGAGAAGTTGATAAAATTACCTGACATAATTCACTGGTAAATAATAATTCAGTTTGCATTATTAAAGCATTTTTTTTTCATTTTATAGTTGTGATTAAGTCTCAGCTTTTTCTTTTGCATTTTATAATGTTTTGGGAGTATATTAGCAAAGTTACCAAGCTACTTTTTTTCACCCATTGAAAGAGTATTTTACCTAAAGCAAAAAGTAAAATTCGTTTTCATGGTTGATTTTTCACAGTGACTCACAAAGACAGACATTTTACTACAACTGCATAGCATATTTATATTAAGGAACTCTTCTTATCTAAGAATTGGCTTTCTATTTTTCTCCAATACTTTCTGTGACTCCTTTAGCGGTCTGTATTTTAATAAGAATGGTTATGACTGAAGAAACAGGGATTAAGTCATGCATCATAAGCCATTTGAAGGGAAAAAGTAGGTGTCTTTTAGTACAACTGTGTGCCCAGACTGCGTTGATAACCAAAGAGTTTTAGTTAAAAAATACTGACATCTTAAAAGTCCACCTTCATAAACCTGCTCTGCTTAAAATTTTGAAAAACTTCTGCAAAGAACATTCTAATAACTGTGCTGAGACTATTTTATTTTATTATGTAGCAAAATAATTTAATTGACCAAATTTCCTTTTAACAGAATAGGAACACATAAACATATATATATATATATACATATTTTAACATAGTGTCTCAAGATATATTTACAAAGAATTTGCAGTCAAAAAGGACTGACTCATCATAACTGCTTTTTTGAAAATATTTCTAATGTTGAAATTTTACATGGATAAATAGCAGGTTTGACATATTTCTTTGTGTGAACATGTTACAAAAGCTTAAATTACGTCTGATAAAAACATATAATTCATCTTCAGAATTTTTCTAAATCAGTTGCTTTATAAGTAAGATATTTGCTGCCCTGGCTGGTGTAGCTCAGTGCATTCAGCGACAGCCTGCAAACAAGAGCTCACTGGCTTGATTCCCAGTCAGGACACATGCCTGGGTTGCAGGCTGGGCCCTCAGGAGGGGGCGCATGAGAGGCAACTGCACATTGATGTTTCTCTCCCACTCTTTCTCCTTCCCTTCCCCTCTCTCTGAAAATAAATAAATACAATCTTTAAAAAAAGATATTTGCTCAATAAATTTTTACATGCTCCAACCTTAAACAACTGTATATAAATGTCATTACCCATGTTCAGTTATAAATATATAATTACATATGTACAAAGTATAAACTCCTAAATGAAAATAGTTGTGTTAAATATTTTACAGTAGCATTCATTTATAGAATAACGAAAATCTAAAAACAATGAAAATAAGGGAGAAATAAGTACATTTGTTCATTATTTAAAGTAGTAATTTTGAATGTGGGGCAGGTGGGCAGGGAAGGGGAGAGCAATGGGGGAAAAGGGGACAAGTGTAATTGAACATTGTTTAAACACCATATATAAAATCGTTTTTGAAAATAATAAAGTTGCTTCAATTTAAATTTAAGAGAAATGTCACACATTTTATATGGAAATATACATATAGTAAAGGCTTTCTATATAAAACTCTAAAATAAAAACAATTATGTTTTCTCCTTCAATGAAAATCATATTTTCATGATTCTCAAAAAAGAGATGCAATGAACTTAAGTAAAACAAAATGTAATAAGAAGATTGCATTTATTTTGTTGGAGTTTCTCCTTCACCGTCATTCTTGTTTTACTTATCTAGTATTAAATCTACATCATTAACCATGAATTTGAAAGGCGGAAGAGATAAATACAGAATAATAAAAACTAAAGAACTAGAAAGGGAATGGACATTATAAAAGAAAGTGCGTGGATATTTAGGCCAAGTGGGGCCTAAATATATTTGAGTTAAAAAAATCATAGTTACAATCTTATCTACCTTCACAACTATCATATCATTCCAATCTTCTTTTGGCATTTTAGTTAAGTAGGGCTTGGGTGGCTTTCTCAGTTTAGCTCAAGCAGCCGTGCTGATGATTTGTTCCTATGGCAGATGGCAGATGCTATCCTTGTCCCCTGTATGACTCACACTTTTCTCACTGTGCAACTTCCAAATGCCTAGAGCCTTTTGTTTCTGGAACCGTTGCAAACTGAACTGCCAGCCTGCAGTGCCAAGGAATGAACACTGTCAGTAGCCTCGACCAATAATCTTTCCAATGTATGTCGATATATTGTATGGATCTGTAACATCAAATAAGGTTATTTTGACTTATATTCTTTTGAATTGTTTCCACAAATTGTCTGTGGGGTTAAGGTCCTTGTTCTTAATCACTACACATAAGCCTAAGATGACGATGCCTAGTAACCACGAGAAACACATGGATGCAGTAAATTTTTCACAACATACAATGTTGGTTATGTAGTTTTGAATACTTCATCAGGTTCACAAATCCATTAGTGCTAAACTGACTCATATCATTTAACAGGGTGCCGTTGCCAATTCCACAAAGAGCTCAGTGTTGTATCAGGTACAGTGACGGCTCCAAGGCCTTCTTGGCCACCCTTCATACTTCAGTTTTCTGAAATGATGACATTCTGTGAGCATTCATGAAGACAAGCCACATTCCAGGCCTTAAAACTCACCTTAACAAATTTTAAAAAGTAGACATAATACAAAATATGCCCTCAGACCACTATGGAATTGAACTAGAAATCAATAACAAAAGAAAGCTAGAAAATTCCCTAATATGTGGTGGCTAAATAATAAACTTTTATTTAACATGTGTATCAAAAAATAAATCTTAGGAAAAGTTTTTACAAACACTTAGAACTAAATGGAAATGAAAATATAACTTACCAATGTCTGTGGGGTGCAACAAAAGCAGTGCTTAGAAGAAAATTATAGCACTGAATGAATCTATTAGAAAACGAAGACCTAAAATCAATAATCTCAGAATCCATTTTGGAATAGAAAAAGAAGAGCAAGTTACATTAAAAGTAAACAGAAGAAATATATCTATATATATACACGCACATATATTCTGATTATAAGTAATAATATACATACACATATATTCTGATTATGCGTGTGTGTGTGTATAAAATTGTCCTGAGTTCCCAGCTCAGAGCACCTAAAACATTTGTAATTTCCTAACTGATAAGATCTCTAAAAGCATCTAATATCCATATTCAGTCTTCAGCCCTGGTCTCTGACACAGAGCTCTTACATCTCTTGGCATTTTGTGGGTAATAGGAATGTCCATTCAACTGAGGTGACTTTTGATGAGTTTCCGGATGGATTCAATAGCAAGACCAAGGTGTGATTAGAAGTTTAGAGCTCCACTCCATATCCTAGGGGAAGAAGAGAGGACCTAGAAGTGGAGTTTATGATCATTGTGCATACATGATGAAACCTCTATAAAAGTCCCCAAAATGCAGGGTTTAGAGAGCTCCTGGGTTGGTGAACACATTCATATGCCAGGAAAGTGGTGGACCCAGCTTCATGGGGTCAAAAGGTCAAAAGTCCCTGTGCTCAGCACAGTTCCAGAGCTTGCCCTATGTATCTCTTCACCTGTTCGTTTATGAGCTTATCATATTTTATTACATAATAAAGCAGTGAACATAAACTCTGTGTGTGTGTGTGTGTGTGTGTGTGTGAACTGGTTTACATAATTGTTTCCCTGAGTTCCATGAGCTGTCTTACCAAATGATCAAACCCAAGCAAGAGATCATGGGGACTTGTGATTTATAATTGGAAGGTCAGAAGCACTGGTAACAATCTAGAATTAAGATTGGCCTTCGGGGTGTGAAGGTCAGTCTTGTGAGACTGAGCCCTTAACTGGCGGGGCCTACACGAACTTCAGTTAGTTCGAAATTGAACTGAAATGTAAGAAAACCAGGTGGCGTCTCAGAGAATGCATGGTGTGGGGAAGAGCCTCACACGGCTGGTGTCTGCACTGTTGTGAGTGTGGTAGTAGAGTGTGAACACAGGGAAACAAGGGATTTTTTGAGACAGGACAATGGTTACAAATATAAGACTGTTGATAGAAGTAGTTTCATTAGGACTGGTATTTAAATGATTTATAAGTCTTGAGGAGAAACTACACTTGCTCATAACGCTATCATTAAAATCATAGAGACAAACTTTGGCTCAAATAGGGTTTAATGAAATTTGGACCAGGTGGACAAGGGAATGGGAGTAAATGTATGTAGTATTCCAGAAGCAATCTGCATCATTTATAAGGGGCATAGTTAAAAGCTTTTGTAATAAGAACCACGTTTATGCTTTGTGTTAACAGTCACACCCCATTCGCGGATCCTAATTTGCCAAGTCTCTCAGAACTGTTTACTTACAAAATCAACAAGGTATAGTGTAATTAGTGCCAAACTATTGTTGAAAAGAATCCCTCCTCCATATATTCAACATACCACCAAATAAAAATTGTGTTTTTTATATAATTTAAATGTAAGGAGGGAAGGCACAAACTGCATACAAAAATAGAATTAGAAAATTGTGTGTTCACTTATTTGTTCATCAGATACATTTTTGAACATAAATATGGACTAGATAATATAAAAATAGGATATGTATTTTGTAAGCTACATTAAATTATAATCCTCAGTTTTGTGCATACATTAAAACAGACATCAAGTCTTAATGGTGAAGGAGCAAAACAAAAACATTAAAACTATGTCTAAAATAAAAATGAAGAGAGGGAGAAATAATACATAATTGTTGAAGATAATATGGGTAAAAAGCATTGCCTATTGGGTGTCAAGCAGCAGGCAGATATCATAGTCAGCAGATTTTATCCCGGTACTGGAAGACAAAAGGAAGCAAGTACAAAAAGGTAGGATGGTGATATTCTCCATTTTTAACTAAAATTCATTTCTTTGCTCCTACAGCTGTCCTCGTTTTGATCTGATCTGATACACTTCACTTTGCAGCACAGCTACTTAGCACACGTGTCTAAGCTTTTCAAAAAGATAGAATCATTCAACTTGGAGCCATCAGTTCTTAGCGCTGTAGTGTTAAATTTTCCTAATTTGAATTTAATGAATGCATGCATTTGGGGAACTAGAAGACCTTTTAAATAATTAAAACCTCGCTAGGAAGTTACATTTTGGGGCTAAAATATCATGTGGTGAATTCCAGATCATTTATAGATAGCCTTTGAAATATTCACTATTTTAAGTTTCACTCTAATTGGCTCTTAACACTATTTTGCATTGAGCAAAATTATATTTTACTTTATTTCAGAAGAGGCAAGAAGTGCATTATGAAGGAGCAGGGCAGACTTATTGAAGATTTATGATATGTATTAAACTTTTAGCAACAAATTCCTGAGGTGCTTTTTATACTCCTCGTGTTTGATTTAAGAAAACAGTGGCCCAGGGTGTGCAGTTACTTGCCCAAGGTCACACAGTAAGTAAATGGCAAACGATATCCCCATTTCTCCAAAGAGTCTTCTTTTCATATATCATAGTAACTGGTAAAGAACAGCAGAGTGGGAAAATGACTTTTTCTAAGTCATGGGAGTATTTTGTGTCACTTTCTATGACAAATTGTCAGCCATATTTTCCAACTCAGAGTCATAAGGAATAAAGATAAGCCTCTAAAATAGCACCAAATAGCAGAAGAACATGAAATTTCTTGTGCACAATTCCCAAGTCTATCAATCATGAGTTGTGTAACCTTATATAGGTCATGTTAACTTCTCTAAGGCGCCAAACTCTCATCTATAAAATGGAGATTAAAAATCATATTCATAGTGTTGTTCTGAAGATTAAATAAAACAATATTTTAACATGCCTACATGTTCCCAGTACATGGAAGCATTCCCTGGGCATAACTGATGCTCTCTTTTGCTTTTTACTTATTTCTCTAACCCCTGAATACATATTCAATCATTGAACAAAAGATCACAAGTATTTGTGCCACACACCGTATCTAGATGCTTGATATACTATTATTTACTAAGGAGAGAACCTTAACCCTGAATCTTTAGAAAACATAGCCTAAAGCAACTGAAAACATTGATGATTTATTTGGGGGATGAAAACCTAGGAAATCAGGGTAAGAAATGATAGAGAATGAAGTAAAGAAAGATTCAAACAAGTGTGTGTGGATCAAGTCTTTTGCTGGCTGCTGTTTTACAGAGAGTTTATACTGGACTCACTTCTGTAGGTGGCTTAGTGGGTGTGCTGCTTGGTCTGTATGAGGAACATCTCTGGACAGGCTGAATGTAAAGCCGTGGCCCAGAGTGGTCAACCAGAGAAAATAGAAGAGTTATATGCCCATTTTCTTTCTAACTTCTGTTTCTCATTGGCCAAAGTTTACCCCACTGGGAAATACCTCACATTCCTCTCCGGAATGCAATGAGCACTGACTTGTGATTCCACTGAAGGATCCCAGATCTCAGCTCTGGGTTGTGCTGCTTCATCCCAACATATCAGGTGGGTGAGCCGTCAGAAACTCCATGCTTTCACTGGCTGACCTGCTCTGCAAAAATGGCCGCAGGGAAAGGCTATAGACTCTCATGGAAAGGGAATTGCTGACCCTCAGAAATGGTGACAGATTACAGGGGATGAAAATAAACTATGTAGTTGTATCATGGGCATCAAGAGAGAAAAACGCTTAGAAAAGAAGGAAATAGTAAGATGTGCCCATTGCTGCCAAGAAATTTAAAGCCAAAAAACTTTCATTGGATTGAATAACAGAGACAGGCTGGTTCATATTTGAAAAAGCACATGTTTTGGTGGTGTCCAAAAGACAAATTAGAGTGGAAAGCAACACAAACAGTCTCTCTCTATTTAACATTCAATGCCAGACAAGAAACACAAAAAACAATATCACATCATGAGGGACTGGAGGGCCAGCATCTGAAACTACAAATGATATTTTGGTGTAGCCAAAATATTGAGGCATCTCCTGAGAGACTGAAAACATGTCAGCTTTAGTTGAAAAACACTGCAATAGAAGCCATTAATTGCAGAATATGTAAAATACAATAATTAGAGTATTGCTACTATAAGACTATCAATTACTAGTCTTACTTATTACTGAGCACAGCAATACTTGAAGCAAAGGGACAGAATTATTGGTAGAAACCTTAAAGACATAAAAAATATGAGGGAAAAATAAGTCTCTGTCTTTCTGTCCCTATCTCCCTCAGTCTCTCTCTATCTCTGTCAGCCTCTCTCTCAAGTCATGAGAGAAAGACAATTGCCAACAGTGAGAGTATGCAGTAGTTGAAAATACAAGAATCAGACCTAGAGTGGAAAATAAAAGCATATACAAGTAAAAATAATAATTTGTTAATTTAAGTACCAATATTCAATGCTTAATATTAAAATTGACATATTGAAAGTCAGTGTGTATCTGTCCAAACAATAGAGTAGAAATATATGATTAGTAAAAGCAATCAGTACAAAAAGAGATCAAAAAGGAATAAAAAACAATAAACAAAAGTCAGGAAAAATAAAGCACATAATAAAAGAATGGAGATATATGTATATATCTAAAATAGATTTTAATAGACTATATATATTATACAAATAAATTTGTTAATACTCATGATAAATATAAGTCATTAAACATTTTGGTTAGAAAACAGAAATTATCAGATTGTACTGAAAAAACCTGAAGCTATTTATGAAATACAGACATAAAAGAGGATAGATAGTTTAATGTGAACAAAAGATGAAACTAGCAAATGATATTCAATAGAGATATAAGTCAAACAAAATAACTTTGTTATTAAATATATTATTAGGGATTAAAAAAGACTTTAACAATAAAAATTGAAATATACAAAGTAAAGTTAAAAAGCCAGGTAAAGAAATTAAATTAAAATACATGTAAGTTGTATATGTATATATATGTGCGTGTGTATGTATGTATATATACATATATATGTGTGTGTATATATATGTATATATGTGTGTATATATATATATATATATATAGAGAGAGAGAGAGAGATACATGAAATGATAAAAGAAACATGACCTAAGTGAGAGATTTTATTTGTCAACCAGTGCATGAAGAACTTAATTAAATCCCAGTTTCAGATAAATAAATAACTTTTTGCACCTGTGCACTTGTAACGTGATATTTATATTTACTTATTCAGACTGATACAGTCTTATCATTCACATTTAATGCACAAACAGAACAAGGTCCACCATGACTTACTAACCTCTCAAGACTGCATAGCTTGAACGCTCTATGGCAAGAATTAAAATGGTTCTGGGGGATTCCTGGGCCTTCACTTCAAAAAGATGTGTCCTCTCAGAAGTTATCCATTTTTTTAGTGAAAAAAGCTGACTTTTTGGGGGGGAGGAATCGTTCTGCCAACAGAATTATGTTAATAAACACTCATATAAAATGTGCATATATACACATATGTAATTTGAGGGTTTTTATTAAGTGCTTCATATGTTTTCTCACTTCCATTTCTTTTCTTTTTTAATTGTTGTTCAGTCACAGTTGTCCCCATTTTCCCCTCATTACTTTCCCCTGCCCAACCCATCCCCAACTCCCACACTCAACCCTAACCCCCTTTGGCTTTGTGCATGGATGTTCCTTGACTTGGCCCTTCCCTTTCTTTCCCCTGTTTTTACGCTCCCCCTCCCTTCTGGTTACTGTCAGTTTGTTAGTTATTTCTATGTCTCTGGTTCTATTTTGCTTGCTTATTTGTTTTGTTGATTAGGTTCCATTTGTAGTTTTGTTAAAAATAAATAACCAAAACATATTTTTAATGTGTTTTTGAAATTTATTGGAAATTAATTTATTAGCAGATTAAAATAAATGAATTGACATCTTCTTTGCCCAAAACATTATCTAATGTTTACTTCTGTGGGACTTTGAGACAGTGGTTTTAGAAATCTTAGAATTAGGGAACCCGACAGAATGTTGTAGTTATCAATGGATTGCTCTTGGCTACAAATGCACTTGCTTGACCTGCTTTATGGTAGGAAGCTTTGTTGGAAACACAGTCGGAACCTTTGTCACCAGGGAGCACTGTACAGACAGTGCAATTGTAAGGGGCCCCTCTTCCTACATCTATTTTGTTCCTATTTTTTTTTTCTTTTTGCTGCTGCTCTGCCCCTGTACCAGAGATTTTTCCTGAAGCCCAGAGCACATAGTTTCTCAACAAGCTTGCAGTCCCTGCCCTGGTCTAATGGCCACCTTTTGGTTTCCTTCCTGAAACAGGTATGGTTAACCACGATCTCGCGCTATCCTAGCAGCCCTCTGATTCCCAAAACCCCAACTCCATCCCTGACCTTGCTTGACAGCCTCACTCAGCCTCTACCCTTGAAGGTATAAAGGTACCTTATACAAACCTACCAACAGCACACTGTGCACCCCAGACTCCTGATATTACAAATTCCTTCTGAGTTCCTATCTCTCCACTCACCTGTGCACCTTGTGGGGTCTTTCCAGTTTTCCAGGAGACTCTGAGGAACTCTTGGGGGGGCTGCAGCCACCCATCTCCAGAGGAGATGTGTATCCCAGCCTTGGGGAGGAAACAGACTCTCCCGGCTGGCTTTGTCCTTGCTTCCTCGTGTACTCCGAAATTCTCTTGAGCTCTTTATCATCACTTTGCTCTTATTGATAACAATTGTTTATATTAAACTTTTCCTGTTTAAATTATACTGTGGTTCCTGCCTCCTGATTAGATACTGACTGATACAAGGAACATCAAGTAAATGTGGAGGAAATGGAGAATTGGATGTAGTTATAATGAATTGTGTTGGTTGCAATTCAACAGAGTAACAATGGGGATAATTTCTGAGACTGCGATTAAGGAAACTACAGAAATATTGTTAGAATACTTATTTCATTGCCTAATAAGGAAGCATCTTGATAAATACTTGACTGCCTGGCTGAATAACTAAGTTAATGAGGTATATAATGGCAGCCACCACAGGCCTTGTTCCAGACTCATTTTCCAGTTTGAAGCTGTTAATGTATGCCAAAATGATTACTATCTTACGTTAATCACATTCCCAATACATCTGTGTCTAAATAGACTTGAATTTATTTACAATGAAACTATAACTCTCCAGGATGGCATCATGTTTTTGACAACTTATCAAATACATGTTAAATATAGGTTTAACTAGTTCATCTGTATGTCTACTAGCTTTGAAACTACAGAGAATTTCCAGATAAAATTTTGCTCTTTGCTCTCTGTTTTGCTAAGCTCTATTGATTATCCTGTTCTTTTATATGTTTCTTTCTTCAGAGGACAATGTAATTACTTAGGTATGCAGTTATGTATTATGTTTAGCCTCTAGATCACATCGATTAGAAACTGGGCGATTCTCAGTATCTTCAACTATTTACAAATTGTTCCTTTGGCAGGATAATTATTACAGATGCTTGATTGCATTTATTACATATACTCACTTGTAGTGTATAATAGTTTCTAGGGCTGCTAAGACAATTTACAACAAAGTGGGTCATTTAAAGCAACGGGAATTTATTCTCTCACAGTTGTGGAGGCCAGAAATCTGAAATCAAGGTGTGAGCAGACCCATGCTTCCTCTGAAATGTCTGTGGGAGAATTCCTCCCTGCCTCTTCCAGCTTCTGGTGGCTCCTGGTATTTCTC